>WBMZ01002281.1:0-116627 GCA_013400975.1 Atrichornis clamosus
CCCCCATTGACCAAGGCAGGGCCTCTCCCCCGGCAATGCGGCGCTAAGATGACCTTCTGTCCTGGATCCGAGCTCAGTTGAAAAGCAGTTTCAGGGAAAAAGAAAAAGATCCCAAGGAAAAAAACTTGTCTTAGCTGGCTAAGAAGGAGGGGAAAAGAAATTCGCTTTCCGTCTCTCTCCCTTGAGAAACAGAGCTGGGAAAAAAAATAACTGACCAAAACAAAAAAAAGGAAAAAAAAGAAAAAAACCCAACTCTCTCTTCCCTGCTGCCTGTGGCAGAGCTGAGAGCTTAGGAGTGAGAGAAGGAAAAAAACCCCAAACCCATCTGAGTCCCAGCACAGGAGTATTTGTGTTTGTCCTTGAAAATTCTTGGAATTGAGTCAGAGGCACAGAATTCGTGTTTAGTATACAGCGGCGATATGAGAGAACAAAATGGTGTCATATGCTCAACCCAAGACAGTGTCTGTTCCCTAGGCTTCACTATGTCACCCAGCATGTGAGCACAAAATACCAAAGATTTGACCTTGTCATTGTGCAAAGGACATAAGCCCAGGAATTCATCCAAATTAACTGATAAAGAATTACCAAATATGAAAAATACTCTCTCAGTTGCCTGTAACTAACATCTCAGGTTCTTACCAGTTTTATGCTTATAAGCACAAATGAAGGAGAGATCATCCATTCAGAAGAATGTGTGTAGAAATGTGGTCAATAGCACTGTAAAATCATCTCCACTGACTACTGGTGATAAGCATGAGTGTGATCTAGGCCTTGACAAAATTTAAATAGTTTATGTAAATGCATATTCACTGTAAGGACAGCTTACAGAACAACTGGTTTAAATACGTTAAATAAAGTCTGTTTCTCCTCCACTTGGCTGTGTCCAGTACTACAAACTCAGATTTACTGAGTCACTGAGTTCCTGAATCTTCTCATTGCTTAAATTTTTATGGTTTTCTTCACAGCAAATGAGAAGAGTAAAATGGGAAATCAAGATAATCATGTAATTTCAAGTCTCAGTTAGCTAAGGTGAGAAGGAAAACTTGAGTAAGAGAAGACTAGCACAATATTTTAGAGAATTTTCCTATTAGGAATTGAATAAAGGGAAGTGATGTCTTTGCTGTTTTATCTGAGCAGGTTACTGACAGTCACTGCAAGTGCATGTTCAACATCGGTAGAGAAGCTGTTGCTCTAAAAGTTTATAAATGTTCAACCTCTATCGTTTGTTTTGTAATGTTCATTTCTTAACAGCTGATCTTCATCTTTTTAATCAAACTGTTGATCTTATTATTGTGTGTGATTAAATGGATGACTGTCTTGTAAATTGCTTGGCAAAACCAGGCATATTTTGATGCAAGTTGGGTTTTTTCAGATTTACAGCTGTGTAGATGGCATTGCTCTTGTGAACCACATTGGGTATGGACTAGCAAATAATTGTTTACCACAAAAAAAATGCAGCCAGACATTTTACTTCTTTTTTTTTAGTGATATGTGAGGCAGAAAACAACTGAGAAGAAGGAAAAGCATCAAATCAATTTTTCTATGTATAAGCGCTATTCTAATATGACATTAGTTGCAGCAGTCAATGTTGGGCAGTGCTGGGCTGTGGCCGCCCAATACTGGAATTTTGCATAGCTCTGGACACATTTGGGTGGAAAGGGGAGGTCCAGCTACCACAATCATACAGTTTCCACAGTCTATGTGAGCATTTTGACAGGTCAGCAGTTCTGTTGCACCACACTCTGTTGGACTGTGTGTATGCAATATTTCCATACTCAGCCTGTGAGGCGTGGAAAAAGAAGGTAGCAGTCTGATCTATGAGTCAATTTTTGAAGGTGTGGAAGGGTAGTCAATGAAGGAACATAAAAAGGTGAAGATTGGGGAATGGAATGTTTGGCATTAGTTTTAATTAGAAACATCCTGTTCATCACTCATATGTGAGATAAAAGGGGAAAATATCCATTACTGTAGCACACTGAAAGAGGAAATATCTGTATTACAGTTAGTGAGCAATTCTAATTGAGTTGCCAAATATAATTAAATTGAAATACAGACCCTGTTCCAACAATATTTTGCTTATTGTAGTGTGAGTGAGATTCAGCTGGCATCATATGTATTCCTAATCTTTCTGCAACTCATGACTTTTGTCTGAAATCCAAAGTACTTCAGTGCTAACTCAGTCTTACACTTAGCAATTATCTCTGTCAGCTAAAAGATGAATAAAGCCCAACCAACAAACCTTTCTTTCACGAACACAAGGCTTCTTGTACCTCTCCCCTCAGAAAGGCACAAAGGCAGCACCCGTACCGTGACCTGGAAGAGTGACCGTGTAAACCAGCGAAGGAAGTTGATACCTGCAGAGCTCAGAGCTGAAAGTTCTTCTGGTTTGGAGGGGGAGGCCTTGTTCTTGCCGAGCAGGAGCCAAGCATTGAACTCCTCTGCTCATCTTCTCCGGGGTGTGGTGCTGTGACACGACGAGAGAGGTATGTGCTGCCCGTGACTGCAGCTAATCATGTGAGGTGACCTGCGCTCTCCTCTCCCTTCCAGCACTGCAAACCAGCTGCAGTGACTGACACTGTTACTTCAGGTGTTACTGGAAACTAGATTAGAATCTGCTGCTCCTGGATTTGCTTAATCGGCTGCCAGTCTCTTTAAAGTTCTTTTTGGAGCATTTGGACAGTGATGTGAAACATGCATCATTTTCAAGGCTTAAACCTTAGTAAATTAAGTGAAACAATCTGAGATCCTTCCCCATGTCAAAGGAAAAAGTTTAAGAGGTTTAAATTCAGGTTGTTCTACATTACAAAACTTAACAAATATCAATATAAATGGGTACAAGTAGCCCTTTCACCCTCCTGTATGAAACTTCCTGTGAACCAATTTTTTTTGGCTTCTCACTAAAAACACATGAAGACATGTTCCAGGGCAAGTACTTTCAATTACTATAAAGCTGCAACATGTCATACCTAAAAATAGTGGTAGAGAAAAGAAAAATCTTAATTGATTGCTTTCTTTTTCTAAAATACACAGGAAGGCATTCTTGACATTATTCCATTCAGGTCATCAAATTCATACAAGCTATTGTACTATAACGTAAGACATCAATTTAAAAAGAATGAAAAGTGCAGGAAGTTTGAATGATGTATGACCATAAATTTACTCATCTTTTGTATAATGCCTTCTTGAGGTACTGACATTTTCAGTACATTAATTGTTCATAATGAATACTCTTGCATAAAGCATTCGAAGGTAATTTTCTGAGGCCAAAGAATGACTAAAAAGTAATTCACTAAAGAGCAGTCAATAATCTGTATCCAAAAGAACACTCGTGGGATGTGAAATAAACTGATATAACAGGTGAGAAGTTTGCATATATAAAAGAATCTGCCCATTTTACAGGTTTGATGCCCTAAAACAGAAGCCACAGGAATGGTGTGGACTGGTGCAGAGGCAAAATCATTATGTTCTAATCATGTGCCATTGAAGGAAAGGAAAAAAACCAGCTTTGGGCAAAATACCCATATGTCTTGTAGCAGGGATCCAAGAGGGAGTCACTTCTGCTGCAGGTAATATATGATCACTTTTGTACTGTATACTTCAGGATGGATAATACTAATCAGTGAAGATATGTTTAAAGAATATACTAAAAAAGTCAGGAAAATAAATTAATTGATCTAAGAGGCTGCTCCCAGGCAGTAGATTTTAAACAACCTGTCAAATATTTCTTGGCTGCTATACCCTTGCAAAATAGCTTTTCCTGGTTCATAAAGAAAATTAATGTGAAATCAATAATGGTATTTAAAAATTCACCAAACATTCCCATCCAATGAAAGTCTCACTTGCAGAGTGCCACTAATGCAACAGGCGGATGGGAAAACCACACAGACTTGACCTTAGTTGTAAATAAAAAAGTACAAGTGCAGATGGAAAGTGCAGTGAATAGATGCTTTCAGAAGCAACAAGGAAGAAGACCAGCCTGCTTCCCCACAAGAACAAACCTCTAAACAGAGCCACTGTGAGCATCAGCTTGCAAAAGTCTTGGTGGAAGATGCAGTCTAGGTGCTACACTGACTTCCTGCTGGAGAATGGCCTGAACAGCAACCAAAAAAAAAAAAAAAAAATCATGTAAGGGTGAAAACCACAACAGAAACACAGTTACATAAGTTTCCTATAGCATAGCATGACCATATGAGCTGCCAAATTTCAGACAATAAAGAGAAAACCTTTGCTACTTCAGGTTGCTTCATTCTACTCTTGCAGAAAACCGGGGATCATTGTGGAAATGGGAAGAAACAAGCTATAAATTAGACTTGTTTGTTAGTTTATGTTTCTATTAGAATCACAAAGAGGAGTGATACAGTACATGGCGATCTTGGGGCTGTATCTGCATTTAGGTGACTTCTCTGGTGAAGAAGATACATTTGTAGTTACCATTTGTGTGAATTAGTACAACTGTAATTGCCCACAGTTGCCACATTCGATCTGTGAAAATAAATAGGATTTGTCAGTATCTCCTCTTCTCCCCCTTCTTCCTCAAAGTAATTCAGAACTGTTTTCTATCCTCTTACGTGGGGTTGTTCAGCAAGAGCAGAAGGTGAAGCACAAGCCTGCAGAGTTTGGGTGCGGAGGTCTCTCCTGAAAGTCTGATATCCTGAGCTGCTGCACCCAGGAGCTAGTTTCAGAGTTTTCTCAGTATTGTCATCTCCAGACACCTATGCCCACACTCTCTTGGTGGCATTCACAAAAATTTTAAAATATACTGCTCTATTACTCATGGTGATGTCTAGTTTTGGGGGTTCACATGTCTCACACTTCCCCAAGCTCTTTTTCTCTGACAGAGTTAAACATTTGTTTTTCTTTTTAGGTTAGCATTCAGATTCACATGGAAGCACTTGACTCCCAAAGCTGCAGCTTCAACCAGCAGATAGGAGATTCATGATAAAATTGGCAGAATTGCACTGCTCTAAGCACTTTCGGAGACATATGCTGCTTTTCCTACTCCTGGAAGCAGTCCCACAGATGTCTCATGATTATTCACTTGAGTCATGGTTGCAGAGTTGAGTTCCTGGTGGTTTGGATTCTCAGATTCCTACACTGCATATTTAATAGCAGGGCAAATTCTGATGGAAGACCTGCCCGATTGAAAACAAGAGAGGACGCATTTTACCAAAACCCAGTGTTTTGAACTTAAACTAAATTGCCTCTCGACTCATAACTCTATTTGGCCAGAACGAGACATCTCCAAGGGGGCAGAGACGGCGAATGATGAGCACGATCCGTGCACGCAGGCAGCTGTCGGGGCCGGCTGCTTGTTCTGCTCCCCGGGGCCGTTCCGCCAGGGCCGTTTCCCCGGCGCCGGTCACCAGGTGGCGCTCGCCCACGCGCTCCCGCATTCCCGCTTGGCCGAGCCTCCCCAGTTCCCAGCCTGCGTTTGTTTTGGAAGGGAAGCATGGGAGCTACAGAGCTAGACAGCAACATCTCTGGCCCGTTTGGACTGGAGTGAATTTTTAGAGTAAAGCCGCTCTGGGGAGTCTGGGTATTGTTTTCTTGGCTGAGCTTCC
Source organism: Atrichornis clamosus (assembly GCA_013400975.1). NCBI lineage: Eukaryota > Metazoa > Chordata > Aves > Passeriformes > Menuridae > Atrichornis > Atrichornis clamosus. The sequence continues at coordinate 5,562 of WBMZ01002281.1, forward strand.
TGAAGCGAGGGATTGCCCGTGTGCCATTTCTGACCGTCTCTGCTCCCAGGCTCATGTGCTCTGTGGGAAACACGGGAGCACCAAGCCTGTGCTTACACGTAGTTTAACTCTGTGCTGCAAGGCTTTAGTATCTAGTGTATCAACAGAATAATACCTTTCCCCTCACCCCCAGGTGTGCTTTTACTGCTAACTAAATTATTTTATTAGTTTGTATATGCTGCACCATGAACAGATATTAGGCAAGCTGAGAAAACTTTGATGTGCTTTGTCTTTTTAAAACTCCATCAGTTTGGGGGTTTTTGTTTGTTTGTTTTTCTAGAAAAGAAAAACAAATTCTTTCTATGACACTCCTTTACAGAGTTCAGAATCTTACACATGTCCTGCTAAGGAAGATTTAAAGATTCCTTGAACGCTAGAGATGGTCTGAAAATGATAAACATTTCTCAGTGCTTTCTCCAAATTTCCCACAAAGCTTCTGGAACATTTGAATCAACTGACTGTATGTCAGTTCAGTTTTCAGGCAAGGAAAGTTGTTTTCTTTTTCCGTGCTTGTAGTATTTTTACAAGAAGTGAGGACAAGATCAGGCAGATGGAAGGGGAAAAAAGTGTGAAGGAATTGTAACATCAAAATCTTTAAAATGGCGTTATTGGTTTGAAAAATGAAGACATTAGTTGTGTAGCTTCTGCACCTAAATTTTAGAACGTTTTTAAAATGCCATTTTAGTTTTTAAAAATGCTGCATTTATTCAAAGACGGCTGAGAATGAAAAGTATTGATAAGCTCTACTAAGCGTTTTCATATGGAATCTATTTTCAGCCACATACCAGAAAATGTCTTTGTTATTTTTTTGAATGAGACCCTAATCTCAGAATGACTTTTCATTTATCAGAGCCTTTTAAGTCTGCTATTGTGTTTCCAGTCAGATCCTTTCCACTCACTTCTTTTTTCCTGTGTCAACCTCTTACAAACTTGCCATAGGGCAAAGTTCGCAGTTATTTTCCACAGGCACAAGGATTTCCCCTCTCAGGGGTGCACTTGGGCTTTATGCAGTGGAAGCCAAGCACAGATTAATGCCAGCTCTAATAGTTCGTGATAAAGTTTCTAGTAGTATATTATACTTAATAGCAAACCCTACAATTTGTGATTTAACTTGTTAGCAATTCAAAGGTTTTTGTTTCTTACGCTGTTTTGTCAGATGAAATGGCTTAGTGGTTTTTTGCATCACCATCATTGGCATTTGTGTCTGTATTGGTGTTCTTATTTAGCGTTGTGTGGGTTCCCACTTCCACAATAATTTAATAATGTTGAAATACAGCTTTCCAGAAAAAAAAAGTAAATTCTGGCATCTGCAGTTGAGAAGTTGAAAAATGTGAGTGTGGTGTGCCAAAAAACCCCCCAAAGAAATATAGTTGACTCCTCTTAAAATTTGATGATTTTTCTGTGGGTTTGGTGGGTTTTTTTAAGGGGGGAGGGTGAAAGGGATTAACAATACTGTAGCACTTAAATTCCCTGAAATATATTTATTTTAACTTTTTTCAGGGTGTTCTAGTTTATTTCTGTGTATATTATAGGCAAGAAACAGCTGAAATTCCCTCAGGGGGTTAAAAAGAGCACAAAACCTGTTTGTTCTCTCCAAATTCACTGTTACAGATTTTATGACTCTGGGTATCAAGAAGGATTTGTGTTCCTCCCCGTGATCGAAATTTCCACCTCCCCATCCTTCTGCAGCGAGGATGTGCCAGCTGTCAACCTGGCTGCCATCTCCCACCCTCCCGCAGCTGAGCAGAGCTTCTAATCAGTCTTGGAAAGTGCTTTGCTGTCCCTTCCCTTCCCACAGAGGCTGATGTGCAGACTAGTTCCTGTTATCGCACATGCTTTTGAATTTCTCACTGGGCATTCGTTGCCTTCACCTGGAGCTGAGACCAACAGTTGTTTGCCTGTGTCCATAATTAAGCTAATTACAGGAGAGAACAGAGGATGCATGGATCAAAAAATGCTACAAAGCTGTTCTGGCTAGTGGTACCATGGGCTCAGATTGCTCAGTAATGTTTTAGCAAGAATCAGCATGAAAAAATAATCAATCAGGTTGTTTAGGTAACCCACGCTACCTGTTAGGGGCAAATAAACGTCTGCATCACAAAGTTCAAGTGTGGACAAGAAATCTGGGGATTTTATGCATGCTTTGTTTTGAAAGAGCCAGCCTGGTCAGAGTCAGATGTCTGGGACAGTGTCACCAAGAACCAGCACAAATCAGCCAGGGCTCTGGAGGCCTGCAGGCAGCACGGGCTGGCATTGGCAACCAGCCAGCACAGCCTGGTTTTGCTTTTCCTCCTGACATTGAGAGGTGACCTTTGGCTGATTCCCTTCCCGTCTCTCCACGCTCTGCTCACCTCCTACCATTTGATTGCTTTGTCTTGTTGGAGCTGAGCTCCCGGTCAGGGTGAGGCTGCAAGTTCCATTTATTAGGTGTGTGTGAAGTACAGGGCACCACAGGGCTGAGCTTGGGGAACATCTCCAGGCTACTGCACTACCAGCAATTGTTACCATTAATAGCAAAACCAACTGGTTGTAAGAGTGTGGAAAAGGGAATAGCTTGGCATTATTGATGTCAAGTTTAAAGAGTAAGAACTGCAGTTGTGTTGTTACCAGTCGTCCTCTGGAGACCTGTGAGCATCTCCCTGGATAGGGATCCAGTTTCTGCCCTTACCCTGTATAAGCTCATCAGTTTCAAAACAAGATTTAATGTCATTAGAGCAAATGGGCCTTGAGGCAAGGGATTTTGTCGAAGGAATTCAGATTGTCTTCTTTTTCTAAGTACATGGCATCAGAAGAATCATTGAGAAATTTACCCATACCAACCTTTCTTCCCAGCTATCTCAGGCCCAGCTTGTGTCACCAACCTTTTTGCCTATGCTTTCCATTCTCCTAAGTGGTAAACATCCTCTGAAACATCTTAGCATCCTTCAGGATATTTTATACTTTTGCTCCATCTCATCTAGGCACAAGGGATAATTGTGCAGTCTAGTTGTTATCTGGGAACTTGGTCAGCTCTCCTCATACTCTCAAGATTCGTTATAGATGAATTATTCTTGCTGGTATTGCTGTGGGTAAATTATAACCCATCGATGGACTAGTGTATATGACTAGCATTTAGTTATATGCATTTCCCTTCCTTTTCTGCAACACGTCTCTTTTCTGCAGTTTAGTATGATTACCTACTTCCATTATAGATTGAATTTCTGAAGGAGTGATTTAGGCTATCCCACTATTGTTGTCTTTACTTGCTGCACTTTAGCACTTTGAAATTTCTGCATTTCAAGAAAAGGAAGAAAATTCCCTCCAGTATGGAGTGGCTTAGATTTCATTGGTAGTCTTTTAGTGTTTCAGTCAGTGCTGTAAACTGCTCTCTAAAATCCTTCAGGGTACCTCCTGAAAGAATGTGGAGTCAATATGACTTGCAAATTGTTTTCAGCTATTTGTTTATTGGGGAACCCAGGCTTAGTTCATTCTCCTTGACAAAATGCAATCAGTTGCTGTGCATCATTCCTCATAAGCTACAGTTAGAATCTTCTTTTGTTTTTCCAGAGAAGGATCTGAACCCTGACCCCAGCATTGCTTTGAAGTCTTCCCTGATGGACAAAGATGAAGCTTGAGGTATCAAAATGTCCTGGGAGGGACGTGACCCTGCAGTGAACGAGGACCCGGTGGGCTGGGCTCAGCTCGTTGCACAGGGCTGGAGATGGGAAGGAGGGTGACTGCACGGAGGTGTGGCTGCTCTGGAGCCCCTGTAATTGCAAATCGTGGCTGAAAGCAGGGGAGAAGCCAGGAGGCTGTGAGGGGCAGTGTATAATTTTCTAGTGTCATTGCAGAAGATTAAGGAATATGCTTTAGTGGGGAAAGGGGTTTTATCTTTGGATAAATACACATGGATGCCCATGTGTTTCTTGGATCTAAAAGAAAACGAGTTGAAGATTTCCACTATGGTATTTTGATTCGCAGAGAGACAGCAGCCTTGATAAGCAGTAAAGAAACAAGGCTTACTGTGATTCTCAAGGAAAGTAGGGAAGTATGGAAAGGCAAATTAGAGGTTGTGATACAGGAGAAGATTAATTCAGATCACGTAGCAGATAAGGGTGTTCCCAAAGTTCAAGACACTTTTAGGAACATCCCCACATAAAAAGGAAGTGTCAGGTGCCTTAACCAAACTAAATCAATCTTCATGACATACACGTCAGTGGGCACTTAACATCCTTGCTGTAGCACCTCTGTAACTGCACCCTCCTGTTGCATAGATGTGTTTCAGCCATAAAAGTTGAAGAGATAAGCATTTCATCTTTATTAAGCTGTAGGCTGTATGAAAGATGTTAAAAAAAACCCTGGGACTTTTTTTCAGAGAGCCAGAATAAGTGAGATAATGTCAGGTGTAAAGAAAAATTCTTATATTTGCAGTGAGAATATTTCGAGTGAAATGTTTCCTTCTGAACCCTGGAGAAAGACAGAGGAATGATAACAGTTGAGTTCTTGTCAGAGATCAGCTGTCAGAATGAGCAGATAATACTTAATGCATCCAAAATAGAAATTCTCCATATCAATCTGCACAGTCCCTGCAAAAAAAAAAAAAAAAAAAGAAAAAAGAAAAAAAAAGTAATTAAATGTTTGAGAGTTATGCAGTGACAAAATGCAAGATGAAATAAAGCTCTGAGTGATTAACTCGTACAGATCAGTTCTTTTGCCTTTTCTCTCATTGTTTTCCTTCCATTCGTCCTCTGCTTCTTTTCATTTTTTTTCCTAAAGCATATGCCAAGAATGTTTCCAGTGAGCCAATTCAGACAGAGCAGATACCTAAGGGAGCAGCCTTTGGTAAATCAAGTGGGATCATACAGGTAGAACTAGAAATCAGTGGCCTAGGCTGGACATCCCTTTGTAAGTGAAAGGCTTTGCTTATTCAGCCCCACAGATGCAGCATGGCAACAGGGATGTGACATATTGCTTGTTTAGGGGGATGTGCCAGGAATTGTGGAGTGCAGATCATGTCTTGTGGAAGAAAATCAGACCAATTAGAATCTTGCCTCATGTTTTTAATTAACTCAAAACTCGTTCTCTTATTTCTAGAAAGGAGTGCTTGAGGGAATGGAGGCACTTGGATACAAAACCATCTTCTAAAGCATTTGGAATTCACTCTGATGAGAGTGTTTTTTAACTGAGCTTTATTTTCAACTGAATTTTAAAGCAAGATGCCAAGCAATACAAACCTGTATGAAATGAAAAGAAAGAGGAAAATCCTACTGGTTTCTGATAGATGTATATTGAACCAGTCAGGCCTGTTACTAAAATGTCTGAACATCTCAGTCTTTATTGTGTGTAGCTTCAAAACTTCTATATAACTACAATTCTTTTTAAAGGTCAAAATCAACTGCTTAGAAGCCACTCAGAATGTGGGAACCCTTTTCTAAGAAGAGCTTGCCTGCATATAACAGGTGAAGATATATTGCAATATGCTGATTTCTCCCAATTTTTTAATTTATAAAATATATCTTTCCCAAACTTACAACCAGCACAAAGTCAAATATAAAATTCACCTGATAAACTGATAAAAAGCAGAACATCACCCATGACCCTTCAACCTGCCAGTTCTTATATTTTTCACCCACCTATGCTCTTCTCAATACATCTTTTTGCCTAAGGAAAAAACCAAAATATATAATAAACTGTGAAAGCAAAATATCTCAATCCTTACCACATTAAGGTGAAAGGATCACCTCCCAACATATTCTTGTCCGTGCTTATTTTAGTCTAATCTACTCAGATTTTGTATATTTTTAGATTATCTTTATCATCATAGTATTTGATCATTACCTCCTACAGATCACATATGGAAAGAAATACTCTGGTATATGGCTGGTAGATATTCAGGAACAAATGGGAGTCCAAGAGGAATAAGCCTGGATGGCTAATGACATCTTTAACACTTGAAAGCATTTGCTTGAGATGCATCAAGTTCTGATCTTGCTTCAGGAAGATCCACACCTGAAGCCTGAGTGCTGCTGAATAATAAACGAGAAGCAAAATGCACCCACATTTTCAGTTCATGTAAAGGTACAGTGGAAATTTCTAGGTGATCTTACGTGCTGTTGTGGGGTGACTGGGTGGGGGAGAGTCAGGGAGGGAGATGGGCAGATTAGGTGATACAAACCCCATTCAGTTGTGCATTTAATAAAGGGAGCACAAGGAGCATCTGTGCCTTGGCTGCAGGAATGCTTGTGAAGCAGCTCTGAGGATGCTCAGTCCCACTCACAGAATGAGTTACGAGGAGCAGTTGTGTCCAGTTAGCACTGGGGGAGAGATGTACCATACAAATCCATAGGAATGTCATGGAATAATTTTTAGGCGTTGCACGTTGTTGGCATGCAACTACTGGAGTGAATGTATCCTGCCTTTTCAATAGGCTGCAATAGGTCTGGGAAAGAAACAGCCCTTTCCTGTCATTTCCTTAATGAAACCTGAAAAAAAGATGAGGTTGGACTCTATAATGCCATGCTGACAAGTGATACAATATTCTTATTCATCTTTTAATCCTGTTCTTTCAGGTGTCTAATTTGGTGCTTCCCCTATTAGCTTTCTCATTCCTTCCTGTGCGGTACATCAGAGGTCACTGTACCTCTTGTCATAATATTTCCAGTTTGTAAGAGGGCAGAGGGAGCAGAAAGTAACTACAAGGTAGTTCTGAATCTTTCATCTTCATTCTAAATCCTGTAATTTCTTTAAAGTACACACTCTCCTTCTTTCTTGCCACCAGAAACAAGAACTTATTTGAATGTCAAACAGGGCTTTAATGAATCCCATAAGATAATCATAGCAGCAGCTGTCCAAGTTAGTTTCTTTAAATAATTCTGTATGATTTCACTTATGTTTTTAAGTGCTAACTTGAGAATTTGCCTTTTTCTTCCTCTCACACACCCATTTAAAAACAGGGATGTTAATTTACTAATTAATGCCTTTAAAGTGCTTCTTCCCCTTAGCTTGTGATACTGAACACAGCTCCTCAAATGTGCCAACTGAAATGGAGCACGTACCATTGAGGAGAGAGGCCCTCAAGTAGCTAATATTGCAGTCATGACATTGGTATAAATATTTAGAAATGTCTTGAAATAACATTAGTTGCCATTCAACAAAGGTTGGCATCTCTGGAATGGTGGTTGCTAAATAATTTTACGCTTTACTAACCTGGTTCCACAAGGCCTAAAGGGTTTGTTACCGTCCTCTGAGGAAGCACTTAGCACATGCAGGGTTTTTCCTGTACTCTACCCTTTGAAAGCCCCTCATGCAAAGAAGGGCAGATGACAGTAAATTGAAGTTTTGTTGACTTTTCTTCTAGCATCTGGGTGTCTTGTGCATCACTAGCAGATGCTTATGCCTCCCTTTGGGCATAGAAGTCTGAAGGTATTCTAAATTTGAATCACTTTATTCACACATACATCCCAGTCCCAAAATGAGGCTGTACAGCCAACATGTAAGGCAGTTCCTTCATGTAGGAGTCCTAGCCCAACATCTCTGTCTGGTTCCCAAGTGACAGCTCTTAACACCAGAATTGCTTTAGCAAGAAGCAAGGCAGACAGCCAGTTTCCAGGCTGTTCGCATTGCCTCCACTGCTTCTGAGCCTGCCAAGGTACAAAGTCCTTGCATAACCCAAACATTGAACAGCAAGATAGCAGGTCTCTCTAAGAGATGAAAGCCTGCTTGCACGCTGTAAAGGTAACATTAGAAGACTTTGTAGTGACGCTACATGGTGGTACTTCCCATGACAATATGCCTGCTTATCTGTTAACAGAAAAGGTAACAGCAAAGCTTTAGCACTTCACTTTTGATCAGTGTTTCTACAGTTGGATTCTTATCCTAATTATTTGTTTCTGCAAAACAAGGATAGGAATCAGCTTTCTCATAGTTCACTTATACTATTACAATTTCTCTTTTAAAAAATTTCAATGTGTTTAGCGACAGGCTTGTTCTCAACAGTTTTCATTCCCAGCCTGATCAGTTACACAAATGGGGACATTTTGTACTTCATTTTGCTTCCATCAGCTACTGTAACTTCTTGTAGGGCAACCCTCAAGTGTACTGTGTTTCACACATGCTTTTCTCAGCAGAAAGGAAGGATTTAGGTTTTTCCTAGTAGCTCAGAGCTGGCTGTCTCTACTTCTACTTCACCTTTTCCCTTCGATTGTTTCAGATTTGCAAGTAAGATGCCACTAGTAGCATAGGAAGGCTGCAGTCACTTCCAGCCTGTTCTCAGCACTGCCTACAGACTGATGCAAATTGGCACATTTAAAGCCCAGGCAGACAGCAGCTGTGTAATCCAGTGGCATTTCCTTCTAAAATTTTCTGCGCAGAAGAGGAGCTCGAAAGGAAGTAACAGTTTGGGGAGAAATCCAGTTCCAGCCCCAGAGGCAATGCTACACTAAGCAGTAAATCTTCTTGTCTGTATCTACAGAAAGAATAAGACACTCCTGACTTGCTGGCTCTGTCTCTACAGCCAGGGAGGAGCCTGCTGACTTGCTGCCCTACTCTTCTAAATCAGAAACCTATTTGACCATGCTGCAATCCCCTGTCAGTGCATGCTCCAGGTTTTCTTTTCCACAGAAACCGGAACGCTGCCAATGAAGGAGGATGGGAGAGATGCTGTGTACCTTATTTCAACCTGACATGGCTTTAGGACATGAGCAGAAAACAATACCAGAGCCAGACACAGTTCTGTTTTTCGGGTTTTTTTTTTTGCTAGGTATCCAGTAGTTTTGAGCAAGTCAGACAGTGTCTGTTGTGAAAAACAAGCTCAAAAAAATCTGGAAGCATCTAATTCATGCAGAGAAGTACCTACTAAACTGGGGGGAAATACAGACTTAAAGCTAGTGTGTAGTAAAGTCACAGACAGTTACACAGCTTCAAGGTAGCAATGCCTCTCATGTAATTCCAGCACAATCTGTCACTCGACTTTGGGAAAGGCAGCCGGAGCAACAGCCATTCAGCAGCAGAAAACATCAGCATCTATTGTGCCTGCACATCAGCATTGGAAGGATGATTTCTGCATGATTTCACTCCTGGGATCCCACTGGGGTTTTTTACTATTCCTTTTTAGTAAGACTAGATCTGCTTCTAAATTTCCCATTAAAACAATGTTTTTGATTAAAAAATGCAGTTTCTGCCACATGAACAACTCTAATGCACTAAAACAGCTCTTTCATCAGGAGGTGTAAAAATGGTCTTGCTTTTAGGGCTGCCAACCTGAGCCTACTGTCCTTCAGCCTGTTGAGCCAGGTTGAAGGCTGAATTGCTTCCCTGTGTGGCCAGTGGGGAGCTGCCCCCATCATCCTCCTGTTTTTCCTTCCCAACTACTGCTCCAACAGCAAAACATTCTTTTCTGGCTTGTCTGAGTCAAGGAGATTGCTGTAGGTGGTGCATGGCAGTGACATTTTAGGAGAGGGAGTCCAACGTAGGAGGCCAGACCAGAGAGGAGACACAGAAACCCAAGCTGCAGCTCTCAGGAGACGCGGTTTCCCTGTGCAGTGAGATGTAATTTAACTTTGAGCTGACTCAAAATAAAAGGCTGAAGGACTTTTCTCTCCCACCTCCCTTTTGCATCACAAGGGTATTTTTCTCTTTACCAGTATCTTTAGGCTTTCAGTTCCTCTACCCAGCTACAGTCTGTTCTGCTTCTGGGAAAATTTGGGAAAAGGAACTGCAAATAGAAAATATGTCTCCTTGTTTCTATCCACCTCTTCCCTCACGTGCTTTGGTAAAAAAAAAAAAAAAAAAAAATCTTATCTGTTCTTTTCTTTAAGCCCAGATTGCTTCCCTTAATGCTTTCTCTAGTGTTTTTAACTACACTTTTTTCTTCAAGAAGAAATAAACCCCTTCACATTTAAAAGTCACAAATTGTGGCTTCCATTTTGTCAAAAAGGCTGGGCTCCTTCCAGGTTTAGAAATACACTTAAATCTGCCAAGTTTTGTCAAACATTACCTTCCTTTAACAAGAAATATTCATACTTTTTGGATTAAAGAGAAAGAAGAGAAGCAACCATTCAAATGCCTTTTGTAAGAGGGAACATTCTGTATTTTCTTGGGTGCAGACATGGGGGAGGAGGAATATGGAAAGACTAAATAAAAAAGAAAAGAGCAGACAGAAATACCCAGCTGAGGGCCAATCTGAGTTTATAATTGGTATCAGATTCTGCCAGTCTTACTTATGTAGTGCAATTCCTATTGATTTCTGGAGGTTCCTCACAGGGTAAGCTAATGTTTAACATAAATAAGGGTTACTGAATCTTGTCCTTGAGAAGTAGGGGTCGGGAAGCTGTTATCAATTCAACTGCTCCACTCCTGACTGGCAAGCCTGCTCAATTCAGGGTTAATTAACTGATTCGTGAAAGTGGAAGTGTTGTGGAGGAGCATTATCATTACAATTTATATTCATTCTAATATGATGTATTCCAACTCCCTCTCCATCACGTCTTACAGAGAGCGATCTGGTGAAGGAGAATGACAAGTCTTTGCAAAATGATCTTGAGTTCTGCCGGATAGTCATAGTTTAAGTTGTCTGGCAGCATAACATCAGATGCAGTGTGAAAGGCAATAATGCACACATTTTTTTATTCTGGACTACTTTCTAAGCTCGTGTGATACAAAACGCCATTGTTGCTGCTTGCTCACTTTTAATGTGCACCTTTGCTACTTATCCCACTCCAATGTGCGGGAAAGAAACCTTGATTTGAATTTTGCCAAGATGCCATGCATCTTAATAACTAGTCTGGAGTGATTGGCATGGAGTCTGGATTCTGGGGCTGGATGCAGTATTGCTGCCAGGAGGCAATGCTGCAGTGAGGGGCTACAGCTGTGGTCTCTGAAGGGGACCTGGCTACTCTATCCATGTGTCCTTTCCCTGTGTCTTGCAGTGCTTGAAGGTACTAATTTGCTCACATTTTCCTGGGTTCATTAATGCATTCTGTCCCTAAAAATTCGGCTTTTTAAAATAGTAATGTGTGTTGTCTAGTTGAAAGATTAATCACAAGGAGGTGCTTGAGGTGGGAAGGCTTTTCCGGAGAGGTTCCACGTGTTGTCAGCTAGTCACTCTTAATGGCAGTTTCCAGTAGGTCCCTTAGCTTTTGGAAGTGACATTTAGTCTGACATGTGCCAGCCACGCAATCTACCAAGCCCTGAAAAGTGCAAATATTAACATAAATGCATATTAAGTTGCTGTGTGTTAGCTCTTAACTGAAATAAAGAGTGGGGGTTCCAGCTGAGGCAAACAATAGCATTGATTTACACTGGCTTGAGGATTTGGCCCATTACCATCTCCTCATACCCTTCTTAGAGGAGCTGCTAGATAGATACAGGCTTTTCCTGGAACATGGCAAGTAATTCTATGTTTAGGCTGACTAGTAGTAAAGTTGGGGAATCTCTCTCAAAAATTGTTCTGCTGAATAGCTGGTTCCTCAGGTAAGAGCTACTTACTTAGTTAAATCCTCCATCCTAGGCCCGCCTCCCAGGTACATCTTGCTTCTCAGCTATCTCTTTGAAATCTAAGCAGATTTTGAAGAAGAGCGCTGATGTTCCAGGGTATCTGTGTGTCTGACCAGCCTGTCTTTTGAAGGAGGTCCTGGACCAGCGGCACCCATGCTGTGCTGAGCCGAGGAAGGCTCCTGGCAGCAGCCCTGCGCCTCACTTCCAGCCTGCCTGTTTCAAAAAGGTGCAAAAGCCACTCCAATACTCTCTGAAAAGCTCTAGTGTTACTGCACAAGTGCAAAGCAATGCCAATGCATGTGAAGCAACATGGATGCTTCCAGAAAATGCCCAGGTTCCTGCTGGAAGGTCATGTGCCTGCTCTGTGCCCACAGTGTGCTGGGGTAGGGGCCATGTGCTGAGCACCCCCGATGCTCTGGCTGCCCAGCAGCTCCCCAGTGTCTCCTGCAGTACTGCTGATGGCATTCTAGGGGTTATATCTGCTTAAAAAGCTGATTTTGTTTACAGTATAATTTGGTGGCAGTTTTCTGGGGTGTTTTTGCCACTCTAATAAGTATGCTGTGAGTACATCTGCAAGCACTCGTATGTTAAGATAAAATTGCTGGTGGTGCTCATCTCCCCCTGTGCTACTGCTGCTACCTCCAGTAAATGCTTGTGTGCCTGCATGCCCGTGTACAGACAGACGCATGTGCACAGCACCTGATCCTGCTTCTTAATTATTTTTAGCCCAATTCCCAGAGTTGTTCTGCTTCCTGCTGATGAATGGGAAATTCTAGTAGTGCAGTTTCATTTCACCAGCCTCTCAAGTGTAGAAATTATGGTAAATTTGAGAGCAAGTGCGATTAGATTGATAGTTGCACCTCCTTCTTTAATTAGCCAACCATGGGATCTGTGGAGATAAGGGAGGGGAATAAGAATTTACCATGGTGAGAGTGCTGGAGGTTCTTTCTTTTCTGTTCTTTCTTGTCTGCCTGTTCTCACTGACAGTAACCCCTTTCGTGATGTGAGGTTTATTTACAACTGCCCTGACTGTGCTACATCAATGGTTCCCCTGACCTTGGCTCAATGATTATGCAACAGAGCGTTGTAAATTATCTTGTCACCAGAATCTCTATTTAGGCAAGTATAATCACTTCCTTGTAAGATCCCAGGCCTGGTGTACAGAAACAAAAAAATCTACTGCATAATAATGAGTGCAGTGCACTTTTAGGGATGAGAAAGCCCCTCTGCCATCTGGAAAACTACCACATACGGGTGCTGGGAACCTGAACGTCAGGAATTTGTGCAAAGTGCTTAGCAATCTTTGGCAAAAAGGTGTAAATTATTACTTTTAGCTGCTTTATGAAATGCAGCATGCCCCATCCTTTATTTGATGCAGCACTGAGCCTCTCTGTTGCCTCGCTGCAGTGACACTTGGCAGTGCTGTGATCCCTCCCTGGCAATGCTTCCACAGGCTCCATATTGCAGGGAGCCTTCCTCGCCTTATTGGCTCTCTGATCAATGTGATTGCAGTCTAGTTTTTCCACACCCATGGCAATAAAACATGTAATGCTGGTTCTTTCCAATGCATTAGAGGGGCGGAGCGGAGCGATGGCATTCTGCTTGCTCCAAGCAAATCCCATTATGGAGATGAGGTATCAAATGGCTGTGTGGCTGCAGGTGGGTATGTGCACACGTGTGCATACTGATTCCTTCAAGGATATGTATCCTTGCTTGGTTTGCCAGCTGGGCTGCAGGAGATGTGGAAGGGGTGGGCTCTGATAGCGCGGGTTGTGTCCAGCGAGCTCAAATCAATTTGAGATGTAGCATATCTGCTAATGCCAGACCTGTGCTTGTGCTGGTTTTGCTTCAGCTGAGAATGACACTTTGCCTGCTTGTATCTCAGAATGATGGGAAATGTCCCTCCCATGAAACACCCCTTCAGTGTCTCTCTAGACCAACTCATCAGCAACTTTTCATTTCTCTCTCTAAAACCTTGAATGTAAAACCTTGGGCTGCTAAATTATTATTACTGTATCTGAGGGAATCACACTGACTTGTTCTTACTCCAAAGATTTTCAATTAGTCCTCCAGCACAATTCCTTCTCCTCTCCCTCTCCATAGTAACAGGGGAACTGTTATTTTTGTATATTTGTTAGGAATGTAGTTAGCATTCACTGAATAAACTCAGAAGGCAATATTTCACATAGAATAATTATGAATATGTATTTACTTGAATAAGCTGTTGATTTTGCATGAATTCTGCACACTGTTTCTTAGGCAAATATGCTAATGATTGATGTGTGAAAGTTTACTTTATTTTGGGCTTGTCAGACTAACTAACACAGTGATCCAAATCCAGAAAATTATTTCCTTACGCCTAAAGAACCATAACAATTACAGGAATATTCCAGGTAAGTTGATTACTAATACATCAAACCCTTCTCTATGGATGTGATGACTTTGCAGCAATATTTCCAAACAAAATTAATTTTGCTGCGGTCTCTTCGCATTGGTATTCAATCAAGTCCTCATGGCTATATTAGCTGTACCACGAGACCAATTACATCAGGATCCTTCCGTATGGTGTCTGTGACAAAACCTGTGGACAACACTGTGGGGAAATGATGCCAATGGGCAGCGAAAGGGGCAGTGCCAGTGGGCAGTGGCCATCTCAGCAGGCACTGGGGAGCAGTGGATGTCGTCTACCTGAATTTCAACAAGGCTTCTGACAGTCTCCTGTAGTATCCTGGGTGCTCAGCTGGAGACTAGAGGACTGAGCAGGAAAATAAGATGCGTGGAAAATTGACTGGACCACAGGGCTCAAGGTGGTCCATGCAGCAGGTCAAAGTTGAAGTACTGAAGTGCTGTTCCTCAGGGACCACTACAGGGTCTGATATTATTTAATGTCTTCATTAAAGCTGGACAGTGGAGTAGGATGGAACCTCTCCACTGATGACCCAAAACTGGGGGAAGAGTCATTACACTGAAGGGTAGGGCATCGGAGAGGGATGAGACAACTGGCTGGAGAAATGGGTTGACAGAAACTTCATGAAGTTCAACGAAAGCAAATGCAAAGTCCTGCACCCAGTAAGGAATAATGTCCTGCAACAGCACAGGCTGAGATCCCACTTGCTAGAAAGCAGCTTCCAAGGGAAGACCCAGGAGTCCTTGTAAACACCAAATTGATGGTGGTGAGGCACTGGCACAGTTGCCCGGAGCCATTGTGGATGCCCATCCCAGGAGGTGTCCAAGGCCACGATGAGTCTTTGAGCAACCTGGTGTAATGAAAAATGTCCCTGCCCATGGTGGGGAGACTGGACTGATGTGATCTTTAAGGTCTCTTCCGAGTCAAACCATTGTATGACTCTCTACTGGGGCAAGCTCAGCAAAAAGCAGCAGGATGCTCAGGGTGCTGGAGCACATGGTGTACAAGGACAGTTTGAGAAAGCTGGATGTTCATCTGGAGAAGAGATGGCTCGGGGGGTATCTTATTGCTCTCTGTAACTACCAAATAAATGCTTACAGAGAAGGTGGAGCCAGACTCTTCTTGGGGGTGCACTGCAAAAGGCAAGGGGCAGTGAATCCCAATTACAGCAAGATGAATCCCAAGTAGATATATGGAGAAAAGCTTCTTAGGGAGGATGATCAGGCACTAGAACAAGTGCTCTGAGAGGCTGTAAGCTCCTTACTCTTGGATATATTCCAAACCTACCTGGGTAAGGCCCTGAGTACTCCCTTCTCACTTCAAAGCTGACCCTATTTTGAGCAGGAGTATGGACCAGAGACATGAAAGCTCCCTTCCAGCTTACTCTATGGTGAGTTTATGGCCAACACTTCTAGTGAATTTTGCACTTGGAAAACTATTCCTTTTATCTGTATTTTGGATATCTTTCGTGCCACAGTAAATTTCACCAGAAAGGCATCCAAAGAATGGGAGTTTTGCCAAAGAAAATGAGAGCTGAGACTAATTTGTATCATGACAGTCTGGCTATGAATTTATAATTCTATCGTTCTAAACCCTGACTGGTTCCATACTTACAGTTCTCTGTAGCCAAGCATTAATCATCAGCTTCTAGGGATGAAAACCTTCCCGTGCTTTCATCCCCAAGTTGTGGGGGATGCAAGCTCTGCCCTTTAGTGGGCAGCCACAGTCTCTGTCTCTGTGTTTCCAGCCTGCCTGACTGCACTGAGCAGCCTGTGCAGCCCCACGTAGGCCTGGAGACCTGCGGCTGCTCTTCAGCACGAGTGTCAGCCTCAGTGTCTCCCACATCACTTGCACGTGGAGAAGAGAACTTCCCAGCTGTCCTGAGTTCTAGTCAGTGGGAATTGTGCTGCTGATATAAATGACACCAAGAGTGCCACAGTTCCCCTCCCTTAAACATGTGCATACAAAGCCTAGAGGCAACGTTTAATGCAAAAATAAGCTAAAAATAAGCAGATTTGCACAAAGCCACTAGTGGTTTTTGTGCTTTGCTTTTTGAAATGTGAACGGGACGTTGCTTGCAAACTGAATTTAATAGTTCAGTCCTGATGATGAACCAGAAACAACCATTTGGATGTGAGTTTGTTTGTGGAGGGGCATGCTTTGCGCTTTGCTCAGGCATTTCAGTGGTAGGGCACCTATTCTTCTAATTCCCTGGCTGATGTGCTCAATGAAGCACACACAGGAGAGTCCTCCAAATTGTTTAAGAAGCTTTCTTAAGCCCACAAAGATAATTTTAATTTCTGTTTGTATGGCAAACAAATATGTAAGAGGAATTAAACTAGTGGGAGCTACACGTTACAAGATTTTTTAGCATTGCTCTACTAATGTGACTGATTGAGTACAAGATGTGTTGCTTGCCATTTCCTGGAATAAAAAAAATGAGCTGTTGAGTCTTAATGTGCTATTCCAATTATGGTTATAAAATACTGAATCAAGTCTTTCTTTAAAAAAAAGAGAACCATTTGGAATTAAACAGTTCAACAGAATTAATAATGATTCCAGATGGGCCTGTATTTGGCACTAAGAAGTGTGTGAAAGGAAACATTTTCAACCAGAAGCTTGAATGATTTATAAGAGTTCTTGAGAGATTTTTCACTAGTAAAGATGCCCTTTCAGCCTCTGCACATTTGGAGCTAACAAAGGAAGTGACACTCAGTGAGTGAAAATCTTGGCATTGGTGAAAACCACACATATGTTCACAAGCAGAAGTGCCTGAAATAGCACAATTAGCAAAGCCAGGTTCTTGACACACTCTTGGTGCCTTGTTTCCCTATAAGCAAAATAGGAAGAGTAGCAGTTCCTCACCTTGAAAAGGTACTGAAAATAGGAAATATTTTGTGACTGTGGGGTAAATAGATACAGTGGTACTGATACCTGTAGCCATATGGTGAGAAATAAAAGCAGCTTCTGCTTGCAAGTTAAACCTTTTCTTAAGTCTGGGAGATACAAGACACTGGGGCAAAAACAGAGAGGTCCAAGTATGACAACATTTATTTCAGTATCTAATGTTGGGCAGACTTGGGACTAGTGGAAATAGAACAGGGCAGAGTCACAAGCTCTTATCCAAAAATGAACACTGTGTAATGAACTGACTAATTGCCTCCCTTTTCCATAGCATCCCTGTTGTAACCACAAAGTATTTAGTAGACATTTAGCTTTCCTAAATGCAAATCAGTAGCTGGAGTTAGCAAAAAAGTTAGCATTGTGTGGTCAATCAACCTCTTCACTGGTCACCATGATTCATGGATTATATTAAACAGAGGAACAAGGAAACACATTACTCACACTTCATGTGTTACATTAAATCAATTATTAATAGACAGCTGGGTATCTTACTGCCTTATACTCTGTTATGAACTTCTGGGAATGACGAACAGCAAAGCACAAGTTAATAGACTGCCCCAAACCACTTTTTTGCCAATTATGGTGATAGCTTAGTGTCAGTTAATGGAAATTCCTGAATTTCGCATCCTGTCTCTTCTGTGATTTACAACCCACTCCTTGATCAAGACTTTAGGGAGGATGTCTTCTGCAGGGGGAGTGGAAACGACAACATATGGCTTCTGTCTCATATTACATCCATTTGTAACCTGCAGATTTAACTTCTTTTTTTCCTATAAAGCCTGAGAGAAACCAGCCCCCCCACCCCAGTGCAGCTAGATCCCAGTACCACAGAAACTCTCCTTGCCAGATTCCTCCCTTTTATTCCAATGTCCCTTTCCTTTATTTCATCACTTTAACACTTTCTGTCTGCTAATGCCAGTCTTTCTTTGCACACAAGACTGCCCAATTATTCATAATTTCTGGGCCCAGGTTCAACGAGTCTGTTTGGAGATGATAGTTGCTCTGCACACACAACCTCCTTTCATACTGGTGGTCCTGAGGCTTGTTTCAGGCCCTTGAGAGCTCATCCTTTTAAATGACTAAATGGCGTTCTCATTTACCTGGTTTAAAATGTTAAAAAATGATTCCACATGCAAGTGATTAGATTCTATTTCTTTCTAGAGCCATCACGTGCTGACAGTCACATGGCTTTATCCTGTAAGTATCATGATCCTTTTTATAATTTAAAGGCAGATGTAGAGTGATCAGGAATTTCATTCACTAATTCCAGTTATTGAAAATAACAAAGACTTAGCCTTTAATGTTTCATTTTTAATTGCATCTATTGGTTAAGCAATTTATCTCTACCTTCTATTAATTCTAAACTTTTAAGAAACATCGAAACTACTCCTTTCACTTCCCAAATTTTCCAGGCCTTCAGTTCTTTCCCCTTTACATCTGCATGATCTTGGGGGAAAAAAACCCCAAATGCAGCCCTTGCAGCCTGCATTTTTGGATGTAGGAGAGTTTCCATGTTGTCCATGTTGTACTCTGTGCTCTGCAGGCTGTGCTGCCTGCCCTCTTCTGCTTCAGGCGCTGTGGGCAGAGGCCCTGCTTCTCCTCCACTGTCACCATGACTTTACCCCTTCTAAAGCAGTTCACAAGGTTCCTCAGTTCCTTCTTGTTCTTGTTTGTTCTGTGCTCTTTTGCTAAAAAGGTCAGTAGAGGATCTTATCACATGCTTTTTCTTCTCTCTGCCTTATTCAGCAGCCTCTGTGGAGTGAAATGTATCGTGTTGTCCACAGCTCTGTGACTTTTCCACTCATTCAGTATATTCAGACGAATCTGGCTTTCTAGTGTTTGAACCAAAACTCATCTAAGCAGATAGAAAAATTTCTAATTCCCTCAGTTTCTGGGCCTCATAAACTTGGCTTGTTCCTGCAAGTGCTTGCACCTTTTGTATAATTATTTATAACTTTGCAAAGTTGTTAGGAAGTTTTTTAAATGTTGCCCAAATGGAATATCAGGGCTTCACACCCCCTCTGTGGAGCTGTAAGTGAGCTAGAAAACTCAGAAAATTTGTTCTGCTGCATGAAATAATACTAAAGATTTGGAGTTCATGTTGGGCTTAGGTAGGCAGAGCAAAGCAGCAGCAACTCTGCCTATGAAATTTAGGGAGAAAAGCCAAACCTCATAAACATTTCCTTTCAAGGAAAATAGGTTTTGAAACAATGTAAATAAAGACATTACCAAAACTAAGTTTTTCTTCTAGGGACCATCCAGAATGCATGTTTTTTTCCATTTAGGAAATAAAGAAGTCTGTGAAAAACGATCAAAATCTATCAGAAGCAAAGAAATCTGACAAGAATAGGAAAAATCAAATTATAATTAACCTTCTTTTTTTAGGATTGTAAGATCTTCCTGTTTTTTTGTTTTATTGCCTTGGTCTGGTGTTTTGTTTTTGTTTTTGTTTTGCTTTGAAGGTGTTCTCTGACAAAAGATCAGCTTCAACAGAATTTTCAACCTAGGATTTTGCACACGTTTCTATAAAATAGCATATGCTAATGCTAACATTTTTCACAAAAACAACTCCAGATTTGAATGAACCACCAGGACAAGCACAACCTTGCTGTTGCTCCTTGCTAAGAGACAGTCTTCCTGCTTTTTTCCTGACCCAGCCCATGATAAAGGTATGGGTTGGGACTTGAATCCTGCAAGACCCTATGGCAGGCTGGATTATTCACTTACTGATAGCTGTGTTGCAGTAGCAAAGCACAAGGTTTTGCTTCAGGTCTGTGCATGCACTGCATTACTTCACTTTTGGGATCTATCCTTCTATCCTTCACAAACCTGTTCAGTTATGCATGAGAGGCTTTTAGCCATGCCCTGCTGATGGGGAAAGGAAAGGGCAGTTCCCAGCCCATTCCTGGGTCTCTAACAAACCCTTGCTGCCACAGTGGTGGGATCCTGGGGAGGAGAAATTAAAATGAGGAGAAAAGCTCTACTAATGCAGATCCTGAGTCATTAAATAACTACCTGGGCTTGCAGGCACACAACACCTGTGTTAAAGCAGAAGCTACAAACCCAAAGTGATTGTTTATTGGTATGATTTTTCTTCTTAAAAATGCAAATTAGCAGCAGAACCACATGCATTTCTGATGTACCAGAAAAAGGCATTTGAATGAACTGGCAGTTTCTAAAGCCCACTAGAAAGTGAAGCTCACTTCTGCTTTCCCAGTTGCCTAGGTGATTAACATGAGACAAACACAGTTCTTCCTATGGTTAGTCTTAAATCCTTAAGACAAAGAGTTTTTTGGCTTTGTGTTGCAAGATGTGAAGGTGTTTCAACAGTCAGATTTCACAAGAGCTGTGCCCTCCTCCTGTCCCTTTGCTTGTATCACATTGCTGCTTGAAGGTCACCTTAGGGTCACCGGCTGAGAGCCCTCCAAGCTGTCCTAGGGCCAGGAGGGGACACTGTCCCTGGGGGCAACCAAGTTCAGCCGGTGTGTGCCTGTATGTAAAGCATCCACTAGTTAAAAATACCGAGCCACAGGCAATTATCTTTAGTGCCATTAACAGCCTGTAAGCACCAGAGCAGCAAGAGCAGATTGCTGGGCTGGAAAGCAGAACACCAGGCTTCTGCCTCTGGCGTCCTCACCAAACTGTACAGCCCTGAGCTCATGCACTGATTTCTAATCCTCCCGCTATTCTTCCTCTGCGCTCTCTGTTTGGAGAGTAAGTCCTTTGTGACAGGGATGCCTCTCCCTGGGTGTTTGTACAGTGCACGGCACAATAGGCCGTGATCCCCATGGATGGCTCTCAAACACAGAGCCTTTGGATGAGGCTTCTGGTACAGAAATCATCGTGTGTGATGGTTCAGAAAACCCGGTTCTGCTCCGTGTTTTTCCTTCTCCTTCCTAAGGATCTCAGGCTGCTCGTAAACCAGCATCAACACGAGACATGGAAATGCTGCTGCCCTTCCGTGACAGATCAGGAAAGAGAACTGCTAAAACGTGGAACGAGTTTCTCCAGTTTATGTAGCAAACAGGCTTTTCTTTTTCCTTCCCTCTCTCCCCCAGTTCAGTATTACAAAGTGCCAAAACCTTTTTCAAAACAAAAATTTCCCTCCATGTCTTCAAGGTTTTGCCTTCTGCTTCCTCTTTTTCTTCCTGGGCTGGCAGAAGCTGCCACATCTGCAAATATGCACTTCCTTTAATGTCTTCACTTTCTTCCATGATTCTCTGCTGACCTCTGGAAACTCTCTAGGGATTACTGGAGAAAATTTTAGCTGGGAAAAATGGTCTCTTCTTTACAGAGGCAGCCACTGAACATGTCTAATGCCTAATTCATTCTGAGGTTGTAAACACCTGCATCCACCTAGCCCTATTTACCCACAAATTAGGACTTTTTTTTTGTGCGATAGGAATTTTTTTTGTGAGAATTGAACATCCACACATTGATAGTAATCTGATTTTTTAAAAAAATAAAATATTACTTTATTTAATTTTTTTTTTTTTACTGGAAAGCAAAAGCATCATCATCACCCTTCATTCAACCTCGCAGCTCTGTAGTGGAGGAGACAAAATGGAACAGGATCTATTTTAAAGATCAGCAAATAGAGGTGAGAGATTTAAGTACAATTTGTCTGGCTCCTACAGAATTCAGAGGTGAGGCTGGAGAGATTAAGCTGGTGGTGCTTGGGCTAAAGCATCCCATCACCTGCTTGCTATGCAGGAGGGGAAACCATTCTCCTTTGGGCCTAAAACTTTCCATTACCCTACAGCGCAAAACAGAGAGCTGCCTTTTCCATCCTGTGCGTTGTGCATGAATTTGAAGCTGCTTCAAAAAAAGCAGGGTTTTTAAAAAAAAAAACAAAGAAGAAAGGAGAAGGAGTTATTTCAGACATCTTTCCTGGGTTGTTGTTCGTGTTTGATGTTTTCAGCTGAAGCAAAATGAAATGAAGCAAAGGCAGCCCTGGCTGCAGCGCTCTGTTTCCCTGGCTGGCAGGGACACCTAGTGGGTAGGACAACGTGTGCTGGTGAAGGCAGGGGAAAACATGCTGTCTTGACTTCCCACCAAGGGCAATATTTCATTTTCTTAGTCATGGTAGTGCCTAACTGATGCTCGCGTTATCCTTCGGAATTAACATGGAGTTGGGAGGAGTTTACAGACAACCCTCCTGCAAGGAGTAGTGAATGTAATGTGAGAAGGTGATCTGAGCAGTTTTACCCAAACTACTGCTAACAGGAGCCAGTGCCAGCCTGGCTTTTGTGCAGTTTATTCTTTTGAAGCCTGCTACAGTCATAATAACACCTACACGGGCTCTGTGTGAGAGCTGACTCGGTGGTGGCATGATTCATCTCTGTCTGCAGTTACGCGTTTCACGGGGTGTTGCACTGGGGCCACTTTTATCCTATTGCAGACACCTACAAAATGACATTTACTGCTGCTCTCAGTGGGACAGCTTTGGCAGGAAAAAGCAGCAGGAAGCTTAAAAAGAAGAGGAAGGCAGTGTGACCATCCACTTGGCCCAAACCAGCAGGGCTGTTGGGAGTCACGGCCAGACCCAAATCCGTCCTGTCTCCTCACTGCTCGCAGCACAGGTCGGGCTTTGCTGGCCCTGTCCCTCAAGCTGTTTACTAGATCGGCTCCTTGATTGCATTCCTTTAACACATGTTTTAATGGGAAGAGGTTGTTGAGTAATTTCTTTGTTTCTATCGTGGGGCTGTGGACAACTTTTTCCTGGCCTCTTCCCAAGCACCTGTCTGAGAGGGCTGGCATGCGGATGCTACGTTCCAGATCGGTGGCATCCCTAAAATCCTCCAGCCCGTGCCAGGAACAGAGACGTTACATGTGAGAGATTTCATGCGAGGAAAAACAAACCCTTTTATAAACATGGTAATTTTTTTTTTTTGTTGTTTAAGATATTTTTCCTCTGCAAACTACAAAATGCAGAAGCTGGGAAGAAGCAGCCTCCTGCTACCGCTCTGGGAACGTAGGGTCCAAAGAGGTTCTTACACTTAAAAATCTGAGATGAACTGCAGCTTCTGAATCAGAAACAGATCATCTAAATACCAAGAACTGGTTATGTTCTGGACATTTTGAAATAATCTTCTGATCTAATTACGTGCTAGCTGTGAAACTGACACAGTTATGGTTATTAAGTCCTCTTCCTTTTTTCCACCTTTTACCAGGAATTCTATCTTAGGATTAATAGGCACTTGCATCATTTCTGTCCTATGTGCTATATTAAGGAGCATCTACATCATCAGCAAATGTTTTTATTGTGCTGACACTGCACACAAAGTCAAATGTGAAGGTACAGAGCTTTATTTTCTTTGGTCCAGACTCTCAACATAATTTGAATAGTTTATGCCTCATAAGTTCCATCATTAAAGGAGTCTTAATTCTCATTTAATGAAATTAATATATTTGAAGGAGGGGGTAAAAATTGGTCCTATCTGACATAGCAGCACAGTTTTGTAGCAGGACCTGAATGTCTGTGTTCTAAATACTGATGGTGGAAAGAAACACTAGACAATATATTTAATAAGACTTTTGGCACTAATAACCTGAATTCATATATATAAGCTAGCAAAATGCAGTTTATGCAAAATTATGAGCATCAGTGTGTATACAAATAGATGAAAAAACTCTCGAAGTGTTATTGCCAATGACTCAATGTCAACCTGGCAGTAAATCTCAAGAGAGCATTCCAAGCAGATGTGCAGAGATCTTCAGAACTGATTTTAGTCAATATTTTTATTAGTGATTTTCAAGATAAATATAGAGTACACTTATAAAATTTGCTCAGTTTGGCAGGCAGGATCAGAATGCAAAATGCTAAATTGAAGAGATGGTCTCAGATCAACAAGATGAAGTTCACTAATGACAAGTATGAAGCACTACACTGCAGAGGGAGATATCAAATGCATAAATATGAATTGGGAAATAATCAGCTCAGCATCAATATGAGAAAATGATACAGTGTGTATAGTGGTTCATAAATTAAATATGACTCAACAATGTGATTATGCTGCAAAAATTGCTAATCCCACCTGGAGTTCTGTTAATAGAAGTGTTGTATGTGGAAGAGGAGAGATTGTGCAGGCATCAGGCTGGGTGCCTGCGGCTCCTTAATTACAATCTGGGCATCCAAGTAGACCATGCTGCCCATCACCTCCCAGACCTTCCCTCTGCTCCCTCTCCAGCCACAGCCTTCCTTTGCTGACTCCCGCTGTGAAGGATCCTTGACCTCTTCTTCCCTTTGGAAAACACTACCCATACTCCTGCTGCTTCATGTTGTTTCTTATAAAAATAAGTGACTGGTGATGCCAGGGGTGGTCTCCATATGGATCCTAAGGGCACATATGATCCCACATAGGCGGCACGCACTGCTCAGAGGAAGCTCAGGGCCCTGGCAAGGAGGGCACATGCTGCTCTTGCAGAGGTGCTGGCTCCTGGCAGCCTTGTTCTGGCACACGGGAGCATCACACAAACCGGGGCAAGCGTGTCACTCGCAGGGGAAATAAAATAGTTAAAGGAAACAAAGAAAGAGACAGTCCCCTGAGAATTGTCGCTGTCCGAGAGCATGGAGGGAACAGATCGCATTTCATTGCATCGTTGTATAATCCCAGTGAAATTTTTGAAGGTGTTTGGTTGTGGGGGGGTTTTTTTAAACCACCCAGGATTTGATGCTACTCGGAACCATCCCCCTTGCACCGTGTGATGACCGAGGGAGCTGTCCCAGGGCTGTGACACTGACGGCGGACTCAGAGCTCCTTCCGTCACTCCTGCGGGGACACCGGGACGGCGGCAGGCTCTGTCAGCGCTGGAAAAGAGACACTATCTGTGCCAGAAATCATGAACGGATCGCCCGAAAACCGGGAAGGGGGGTGCGCGGCTGCTCCCAAAAGCCCGAGGCTGCCGCTAGATGGCAAACTTTAATTTTTAAATGCTGGAGCTGCCGGGGCTCGTGCCTGGGGCCGTGTGCGGCCAGGGGCCGGGCCGGGCCCGGGCTCCAGCCCTGCCACACCGCCGGGTGGCCGCCAGCCTCCCCCCGCCCCGCTCCTTCGCGGGCTCCGACCCCACCCGGCTCGGAGGTTTCCCTGAGATCGTGAACAGCGAAGAGCCTCCAGATGCTTTGCCAGGTGTCTCTCCACCCAAAGCAGGGAACCGGGGCTCTCCTGCGGTTTTC
Organism: Atrichornis clamosus; assembly: GCA_013400975.1. Taxonomy (NCBI): domain Eukaryota; kingdom Metazoa; phylum Chordata; class Aves; order Passeriformes; family Menuridae; genus Atrichornis; species Atrichornis clamosus. The sequence goes on from WBMZ01002281.1 coordinate 30,560, forward strand.
CGCTGTATGGAGGCTCCTGGTGATGCCCTGAGCAAGGCCACGGGGGACAGATGTCCGGGCGGTCACTCAGGCTCGGGGCTCTGCAGGGCAGGTCTCACCAGCAGCTGAACACCCACTGCCCCTTCTCCTCCAGCCCTGGCTGTTCTCCCTCTTCAGGCCCCGGGCTGGCACTGGGTGTTCTGGAGAACAGAGGTGTTTTTCAAGGCTCAGGACTTTGTAAAGGATGGGAAAAAGCCTTTTCTGCACTTCCCTCCCCGATGGTTATCTCGGAAAGCATTAGGAGGTAAGCTAAGAAAGCAATTCTGCTGAACCTGGTCTTCTCCAGATCTTTATCGATCCCCGAGGAAATGGGCACAAACTGAAAATCAGAGTGGTGCCAGCATTGCAACCTCATCTCTCGCCATTTTGTGAGAAGTACATGAAGCACATAAAGTTTTACATATATTTTAGGAAAATCTAAATATTGTCTACATCAATCTTAATTTTCTTATGAACTTAGTGAAAATATTCATTTTTCCCATCAGTCATGAATGTTGTCTTATTTTAATCAGTTAATTTAACATGGTGTGAAGAGATACCTCGATGGATACTGGGAAACCCCAATCCAAGTTTGATATACGTGCTCCCCTGTATAGAAATAAATTGTTTGCTCATGTTTCTCGTAGCCCAGGTTTTAGATCAAGAGCTGACTTTATGGAATAGCATTGCTTCTCACATGGCAACTGCAAGATCCTTCAATGGGATAAATCACATTTCCTCCACAAATATAGTTCACTATTCTGTGTCACACTACCAGGAAAAGCATTTCTTCACCACAGCAGATAATGTTTTTGTGGCAAAGTACAGTGGTTAACACAGCAACTTCTGTGAACCTTAGGGCTCCATAGGGTTCCATATGGTTTTCCTTGCATCTGCCAGTCATGGCAGTCCTTTTACATCTTTTAAAATCTTACTTACTAAGTCATTCAATACCCAGCAGTTGTCCTCTACACACTAAAACTCTTGCAAAATTTTGCAGCGTGCTATGAAAAATAGGGCTTGCTTTTACCGACTTGTCTTTTAAATTGCATGGCATGAGTGCCATGTGAGATGTACTCTTCATCTTCTATACCTTAGTTCTTTTCCAGGTGTCTGGTCCTACATCCAGTGCCATTAGCGGAAACAAAATCAGAGACATTCTTTCTGACAGACAAAGAGCTGGCTCCTCCCCATGGTACTCAGAGTCTACACTTTGAAGCCCAAACTTCCCAAAGTGGGCAAGGGTCTCCCCTGACTCCACACACCTCATTTCAAAAGTAATGTCCTGAAATGACTGCAAGTTTTTTTTACCAACAAAAGCAATATTTCCTGTTTAGAATTTAGATGTTGCAGCAAAGTGAGGAATTCAAAATACCCTTGAGCTTCAGAAAGGACTTCTGCCTCCAGAGCTCTTGGTCAATCCCTTCCCCGGAGGCATGGACTGGCACAGCACATTCAGAAGAAGGCCTCTGCCTCCTATATGCTTTCTGTGGGATTGGGATATGTGATTCCTCTAGCTTTTTCTGCAAATGGCTACCCAAACTCTCCCTCCTCTCATCTTGGGAACCATAAGCTTCTTCCTGCATTTTTTCTCTCTTCTTCTGAGGACAGGGCAGAGATATGTAATACCAGTGATATTCCTCATTAATGTGGAGACTCAGTTTTAGCTAACACAGAGCTAAGGCAAATAATGAAGCATTTTTCAGAGTGTTGTTTCCCTGATGGATTCTTGCATCAGTACCTTTCAGTAACAAGAATCACAGGCAGGTGAAGAGATCAATTTAGGGTCAAACAACAAATAAGTAATACATTGTTAGTTATTCCTTCCTATGGGTGTAACTTGAAAACTGTAAAGAAATATTTGATATAAAAATGAATATTCATTTTTAACAGAGGAGGGCTGGCTTTGGGAAGGGTGAGACTGACTATCCTTCATTTTCTGTGTGAAGGAAGCATGAGAGCAGGCATTTGGTTTGTTTTACTTTACTAAGCTTTCATTCAAGGCACTTGCCCGTAGTCAGGATGGACACGAAGGAGTCACACCATCCACCTGCAATAGCCCAGGACCTGTAGTAAACTGGGACACAGTGCCCCCATGCTTTAACACTGGGGGAGAGACTTTATTGGGACGGTGTTAACACGTCTCTAGTATCAAAAAAGCATTCCCTGTGTGAGTGTTTCATGTAAGGGGGGAGCATTCCCACCCATTCAGTCAGGATCTCGCCAACGTGAGGGACATGCCTTGTGGCTCTGAGCAGCCGAAAATGTCAAAGAGGGAGAAGCATTTCAGAGTGTCTTCTTACATATGAGGAAGGAAAAAAGATCACAAGCCAGTTTTCAAAATAACCTTCCTTTTCACAGTTAACTGTACTCACCTTCTGTATGAGGAGAAGGCAGCTGAAATGTAATCAGTCCATTAGAAGGTGCAACCTTGAAGAGCATAGCTTGAACAATGAAAAAGTATCAAGGGAAGGACTGGACCATGTCGTGTAAGCAGCTGGATATCTGACAGCTCATTCATTATTGCTGAAAGGTGCTACCTGGGAGGGACAGGGTGGCCCAAGGGGCTGGCTCTGCTGCCCAGACTAGTGCTTGGGGAAAGTCACTGGCTTTGTCTTCCAGGTTTTATTTCTAACGCCACCACGGGCATTTAGTGGTGCTCAACTGAACATTTGCATTCATAGCGTGACAGAATTTTTGTGTTCAAAATTATGTTGTTTGTTATTTTTTCTCAAGTTGCTAAATAATAACTGTTTTCTTTTATGTTTCGGTACAGGCTGGTTGCCTGCTGCCCTACATATTAATGCAAACAAATACCTAGGGTAATATAAACCCAGACATATTAAAAAAATATTAATGAGTACTAGATGGAGAAAAGGGGAATAACTCTTGGAATTTTTCAAATTTTTTTTGTCATTACTCAGAATAAAGTAATGCTTAGAGCCTGCAAAATTTTTCATGAAAAGCATTTAATTTTTCCATGTGTTTTTCCTGACACACCTTAGAGGTGTTTTGATTTTCATTAACTATTTTATATCAGATTCATGAGGTGGTGGGGAAAAAAAAGAAAACAAAAGAGTAATATTAGTAATTGTTTTTCAAAGGGCTATGTTAGCATCCCAACCGTTCCCTTTATGCAGCAGGGTAGTAAATAAAAATGAATGAATGAAGAGCTGGCTTTATGAAAAACATTAATTGCTGATGCAAAAGGTGCATGGGATTTAGTCTTAGCTGGGAAGGCAATAAAAATCCTTTATTATTAATTTTTAATTTTTAACCATACATTTCCTCATCATGAATCTGTAAAAATGCAACATTCTAATTTCTTTTTTTCATATTCTGTGTTAAATACAATGGATTGTATTTAAGAAAATACAAAAGCTTTCTCTTTTTTCAATAATGCTGCTTAATTTTACCTCTCCCCCCAGGTAATTATTATATGTAGAGTATGGAACAGGGACAGTCTGGTTTTAATCTCAGACTGGTATGAACTGGGAGTTAATTCCTGGACTTGGTTGTGTGACAATGTGAGAAAATGGTTGGGAGATCAGAGTTAAGGCTTCTGTGTCTAGGAAGACTCATTGAAGAGCATACAGCTATTCTCCTGGAGAGATGCTTTGGAGCCTTTCACATGCTTATTTTAATCATTTATTAAAAATACACTGAAGAGAAAAAAAAAGTCGAAAAAAAGATGTTTCTAATTCTAGTAGTTCCAAGCGGTATCTCAAGGTTGAGCACAAAACAAACCATACATAAATAGTAGAAAACAGTCCGCATCTTGTTGCCATGACAATGCCCTACTTATAGCACATTAAGCTGATTCATGTCTTTTCTCACCTCACTGTTAATAAATTATGGTGGCTGATGAGAATTAAGCCAGCTGGAAGAGCTAGTGAATGTAAGCAGCAAATTAATTTGCCACTTAAACGTGGTGTCCTTCAGGGGAATTACCCTCTACCTAACAAACAATATCTTACTGTATATGTAAAGCAGTAGGAATAAGTTGAAATAGCTGATCTTTGTTTTCTTTGTAATATCGATCTATCACAGCTTATTGCTGTACCAGCAAGAGTTGGTGCAGCCTCACTCCTGCTGTAGGCAGCAGCACCAGCTTCAGCTGGTGGCAGGCGAGTGTTGCAGAGGCTCCTCCACTCCATCACTGAAGATTACAGAGAAAAATCTTTAAAAACCTCAAGTCTGAGTCATGTTTTCTCATTGGAAGTGTGGGACATTTGGCCAGCAGCTGCTGGAGCATGTCACCTGCAGTCCAGCACCTTTGTGCTTAACTGGTGCCCCGTGCCTACACGTGCAGGGTTACAGTAGGCACAGTCATTTCCCAGCTGATGTGTCAACAGGGCTTGTGCAGGTCACAGCGCAAGAATTCAGCTGAGAGCAGGCATTCATCAGCAGTGAGCAGAATTTATGCTCCTTGCTTAACGTATATTCACGGTGGAAAAGATTTTCTCCTTTTACTGTAGGGAGAGATTCAACAATGGTTATGGTAGAACTGAATAAACACTGTATAGCTCATAATAGCAGCCTTTAGCAGAAACCAGCCACACTTCATTCAAACCTTTGTCTCTACACTCACTTGAAGTCAATAAAGTCTAACAGCTGGAGCTGGATATCTGTATTGGAGGACTTTCCAAGTCACAAGTATAAAGTCCTTGAAAAATAGCAAATACTTGCTCTTGGGGCCTGAAATCTGTGAAATGCTAACTGAATTCTCCTTATAAATGTTCTGTGAACTTCAAGTATTTGCTCAACTGCAGGAGTTTTATTGCTTTCCCTATATATTTTCTCCACTGACTTCCTTCTTGAATGGCTTCACTTCTCTCTCAGCTGTAAATCAAATGCAAATTTTCTTTGGCATTGAGCTTCAGTTCGAGTTAACTAAAGAAACATTACCTGATTAGAATCACCTGAGGAAGCCAAATTAAACACTTGTGCTGTATAGCTTGGCTAAGCTAAACCCTCCTCCTTTTGATTCCTAATTTCATCTGTTTCTTTCATTGACATGAAAAATCACCGGAGGCCGGCACCTGCTCAGATATCACAAATGCCACTACTGTGTATTCCACTTTTGCTGCTCCTTGTCAGCCCCTTCTGGTTCTGTGGTCTTCAAGGCTCAGCCAGGGGGATGCCAAATGCACCTACTCGTGTTCCTCCCCCACTACATTAATTCAGAGTTGGAGACAGGAAAGAGAAGTATCCCAGCCCTAGCTCTTCTCAGCAAAATGATGCTTGGGGTCCATGTTGTTTCTTTCCCCCACAGTGCTCAGAAGCAGAATCTCCTCTGCCTCATGTGCACCTACACATGAAACTGGGACACGATTAAGGGTTACTTAATTATTTGTTTTCCACACATTTCTGAATATACTCTCTGGGATGCTTGTGGAGAAGGTCCGCTGCGTTATGCTGGGAACCTGAGGAGGTGATTCCCCTCAAAAGCTGAGTTCTCATCATGATATAAAGGCTCTGCTTTGTTTTGGGCAGCAGCATTGTCAGCCTGCTCCGGCGCAGCACAGCTGGAGAGCCGGAGCTTGCAGCTGCAGTGCTCCATAGAGCTGACGGCTCCATGGGGATGGATCCCGCCGGCATCAATAGGCTCGGCCTCTTACTGTCTAGACACTCCTGCCCATCCTTTCACAGCAGGGAAATAGCCTAAATGATTATATGGATTTTGCAATTCAAAAGCATGTCTGTGGCACCTCATCCAATGGCTTTGGAGCTGTGAGGAAGACACGTGCACGCATTGGGAATTCTTGCTTTATTCTGTATGCAATCCTAAACTCTATCTTCTCCCATTTCTGTGGTGCTAATGTGTGCATCAGCTCCTCAGCAATGTTAAGGTTTATTTCTTTTTATTCCGCACCAGCAGATTTGGATCTTGGTGAAGAGGAAGGACTGTTCTAAATTGCCTTTTTTTTTTTTCCTGTCTTTATAGGACAAGATGTGGGGACAGCTGATAGACTTTCTGAATGGATTCAGAACTATCAGCAGCTTTGAATCTACAAAGCTAAAATTCCTAGACTTCTTCCAATTTCAAGGCACAACAAAAAAATTTATTTTACCTAAGGTGAATTTATTACCAATTAATTTGGTCCCTACTCTAAATTATGGAAAAATTAGCACATGTGAGTGCTGCAGGAATATTGCATTCAAATCTGATTAAGACTTTCTGAAAATTGCAGGAACTGATGTGAAGCTGATTTCCAGCCTCTCAAACAATGAGCTTTTGGGAAACTATGAGTTAATCTGTACCCTACTTTTACTCTTCCCTGTCCTGTTTTGCCTTATGACAAAAGTATTAATGAGCCAAAGTGGATCCCAATGAAACCAAACCCTGAATCTCACAGCTGACAAATGAATGCCACCTCCTCTCCTTTACTGCCATCACCCACCCTGCCCTGCCAGAGCATCAGCTGCTGCACAATGGCTTAAAATCTCTCCCCTCCAGTGCAGCTGAGCAGGTTTAAATCAGCTGACTGACCCTCCTTTCTAACGTGCCCTGTGTGAAGGTCTATGGATTTCAGGGGCTGGAGCTAAAGAAAGGTGACAAGCTATTTCCGCCTTCCCTTTTGGTTATTTTCCCTACTCAAAAGGGTAAGGGAGAAGATATTTGGTTTCTTCCAAAGCAGGTACTGAGCAGCGACAGAGAAAGAGGATGTGCTTAGCAAATGTCCATGCAGCTTCTGCTGGAGTCTTGTTTGGTGGGGTGGAAAAAGCGATGGCAGAGAGGGCTTTGTAATGTGAGCAGTTGTGTTTCCTTCTGAAGGTACTGAAAATACCAAAATCTCAAATCAACCCATGCATATGAAGGATCACAGCCTCCAAAAGCTGCCATTGCCTTCCTGCCCTCACCAAGAATGTTGTTGATTTGAATTAAGATGTGTCCCACTTAGTGCATCTTGGATGTCTGGGAAGATTTTCCTATTCACCTGCAAGCTCTTGTCTGCACGTGCCTCTGAAACAGGGAGGCGTGGGGTGGAGAGTCTTTGTAGATCAGCTTGCAATCTTCTCTATCTGTTTCAGTAAATAGTAGATAGAAATCATGAAAGGCAAAGCAAAAAATCAATGCATTCAGTTGCATGACACTTAGCACAAGCATTTCTAACTTATAGGGCCTCGTTCTAAAAACCATTTTATAGATGAAAGATCTTGTTTTTCTTCTCCTTGGGTTATTCTAGTTCATCTTCCTCATAATGGTTCTCTCCTTCAGTTTCCATTGTGTGGCAGATGATGTGATTCTTGGGGCTGCCTAGTGCAGGGCCAGGAGTTGGACTATTATTCTATAATTTTATGTATTGCTATTTTAAATTAAAATAAGAGCACAGAATCAGATTTACAGTTGCTATGTTTTGCCTTTTCCTCTTTTTCTCCAGCACAGCTACGTACAGTGATATCAGCTTAGGGTCTGACTTCTTGTGTGATTTTCATAAAGGGTATTCAATTTAAAAATCCACAAAGCTGTAAGTCTAAACACAACAGCAAATTGTTCATTAAGGGCATTGTAGACAGATAGCCTTCCACAACCTATGCTATTAATATGACTAGAATTACCTCTGAGCAGTTGTGTTGTCAGTAAAATGCAGGAGGAAACCCAGTTTCCAGTCAATTTTTCATATACACAAAAAACTGAGCTCAAAATGATTCAAACAAAATGATTTTATATATATAAATACCAGTTATTTTATCTGAAAGTGCCAATATTACACACTAATGTCAGGATGTAAATGATAACCTTGCTTGCTGATTTTAAAAGTATTAATGCTCCTGATGACTTTTTGTTTCCTGAGATACAGAACTGAGGGTGTTCAGTAGCTATTGTTCAGACATAACCACTCTCAAGGTGATGACTTCAGCACTTGGAACAAGTGGACTTAACATTGCCCTAATTTTGTGTGCACCTTGTGTGTTAGAGAGGAAGACGTTGCTGATGAGCAACTGATAACGCAGCCACCATACCAACCACATCAACGTGTCTGATCTTGCTTTCCCAAAAAATAAGTGGACATTTTTTTTCTTCAGTGGTTAGACACAACCCCAAATCTCCTGCTTTCCCACACTTCAGTGTGTTGTTCTGTATGTGTGGGGGAGAACCTCTTACCAGCGTGGCTTACAGTCTCATTAGAGTTTCTTAGCCTTCGTTTTTTCCTATTTACAGTCACATCTTGTATGCGTGGTGATTACAGCCATGACTTATCTTGTAGAAAGTATGCTGAGGAAGTGTGTAATTTCTGACACTGTAAACACAGGGAGAACCATTACCAGGTGATGATCAGCTCCTCGAGGGTTATGAGCCACGGCAGAGTTTAACAATTTCGGATCCATGGTACTTTGCTATGCTTTTGCCTGGAGACTCTATGAAAGTCTTTTTTCATCTTTAAAGATTTTTACACTAAAGTTAGTTGCATGAAGATAGTGAATATCAAAAGCTGCACAGAGTGAACTATGGCTTCACTTATTCTCTCCCTTTTTTTTTGAAGGGTTGTGGTGTCTTTCAGCCTGAAGTGCAGGGGAAACTTAACACGGGGCAGAACCCAGGGAGAAAGGCATAGCTAGAATAACTGTAACTAATACCAAGCTTAGCATTTGGCTTCTACTGAATAACCCCATTCCTGGAGCCTCCTAAGCCTGTTGGTGACCGACCCAGCAGCAGGACCTGGACCCCAAAGAGGGGACGAGCAGGACAGCGGGTGACAGCAGCAGCAGCTTCTCGCCTCTGTTCATTTCTGCTCCTCTGGCCAGTTCCCAAATGGGTCAACCCCAGCGCTGGGGTGGATTTCAATAGCACTGTTACCTAGAAACTAAGTCTGTCTCTTCCTTCCACTGCTCACTGACTAAAGGCTTGAGGGTGAAAGTTTTGCATGTGTTAAAAAAAGTGAAACAAGAGAGAGAGAGAGAAGGGGAGAGGAGGGGCTGCCGCTTGATTAGCATTCCTAGACCACTGATAGTACTGTCAACTGGTCTGCAACCTACAAGGCGCCCCAAAATCTCCATTTGAGCAAACGTGGTCACTGCAAGACACTGAGAGCTGGTGTTTGAAAGTCAGCACTTCCTAGTGTGTCCTGCTTGTCCTCTCCTCCAATAAAACGCATACTGAAACATGAGACGTAAAGGTCTCCTTCCTTGATCTGAATGAGTGGCAGAATACTGTCACCGACTTGCTTCTGTGACAAAATCTGCACAGTGGCCGACAGCCACGACACCAAATGCTATTTCCCTTTTTGCTGTTGTCAGCAGTGTTAACTCCTAATGAGCACAAAAAAGCCTCTGCTCTTTCAGCACACACATACCCCAGTCTCAGCGCCGAGGGGTGAGCCATGGTGCCTATTGCTGTGAGCAGTCCTGGCTGTGCTTCAGCTGTTTTTCAGCTGCAGGTCAGCAGCAAAGCCTTTACCAGGATGTTTCCTTTCAGACTTAAGGTGTTTTCTGCACTTCTTTCATCTTTAAGGTAGATTAGTAACCGTAGTGCTTGTGGACACTTTAAACAATGCCATTTATAGGTCAGGTCTGGGGAAGGAGGGGTAGCTTTGGTCACAGTCTGTTTTTTGACAGCAATCTGATTTTGTAAGGTGGGATGGGGTCACGTGAATAATTGAAAATGGCCATTTACTGCATCCTGTGATACAAGATGTATATGTGTGGAAGAACTTTATTTCTAATAACCATGTTAGCTTATCTGTGCTTTCTGAACAGCTTGGTATGCTGGGCACAATCTGACATGGCTTAAGTCAGTCCACAACTGGCCTGTTGTTTGTTTCTCCTTACACTAGAAAATCTAAGGAAATTCTTTTCCTCTCTGTAATGATGCGTGTCCTAAACGATCCAGAAATCATCTGAGAAATCTGAACTCAGAGAAACACAGCTTGATATCTATGTGCTTGAAGTACCAGAGCTTCTGCAGAGACACTTAGCATTTATGGAAAATCCATTAGGGTCAATACATATTCTTCTAATTATACAATCAGGATCCTGTGCAATGTAAAAGTTCCCTCTCTGGTTCAGTCAGAGATGCTTTTCCTAAATTTTTTTTTTTTACTTTGTTGCTATTCAATTTTCTGTTTATTTTCTCCTCACTGGACTCCTGTTTCCCTCTGCTTGCTTCCCACATCAGCTTGCTTTCCATCTTTTATTCCTTCCACAGTTACAAGAATTGCTCTGTCCTGCAAGCCTTACACTGGGTTCTGCCGTGTGCTGAGCCCACAGCGGCGTCTCTGCTCTGGGAGGTCTTCCTTTCCTGAGCTGTTCCTGTGCTCGTGCCCTCAGCTGGCCTGGGGCACTGACCTGCCTTAAAAATTGCGTATTGTTTTCCTGGGTTCATTTCTCCTTCTTTTTTTAGTTGACTCAGTCATGATGGAGTCACGAACAAAGTTAAAGGATGCAGCTGCAGAAGATGTTACTTGATTTCTTAATTTTTGGGTTTTAAATTATTTTTTCCTGTGCTTTGGATTTTACGCCTGACAACAGAGTTGAAACAAGTGAAGTGTTATAAATTTTGCTAAGCCCCCACAGCGTTTTGAGAGTAGCTCAGGAATCATGAGACTGTTTTTAAGAGATTAGAGCTCTTTTTATTTTGTCTGGGTTTTTAGAAGTCCTTTGGCTACATTTGGGTCACATTTTCAAGCTTTGTTCTGCAACCGTGAAGGCTAAAACCTTATATTTTATAATAAAATTGGAATTTAAGGTATTTTATAATAAAATTGGAATTTAAGGGGGCATCAATTCAAACAACCAAATACTGCAAGGCATATAATTGTGAGAGATGCCAGTTCTTCTGGTGTTCCCCCAAAATGTGTTTTTGCAGTCACCCCTTCAGTACCTTGGAGGTTTCTGGGTTTTTATTTATTCAAGACACTGTTTTTTAAATTTTTTTCCCATCAGTTGCTTTTGAACACAGCACATATGTGCAGCCCAGGACAACTGTAAATTTCATGATGAATTGGGAATAAATATTTCCATACTTAGCAAGAGCTGTTTGTTGCACTGACACTTCACCTCCCTTCCCTGGGGCTATAGGATCTCTCCCAAATCCTCGCTGCACGCAGCTGATCCAAATGCTTTGTAATCCTTTTGATGCAGTTGGGTTCATTTTGAATCAGACAAGCATTTTGTGTGCTTTTAACCTCCACACTGCAGCCACACCTGTAGGGGGGCTGCTAATCTAATTTTGGTTCACAGTGGTGGCAACAAACAGGTCACTTACGGAGTTAATGTCAGCTGCTCCACTAATTACCGCAGGAAAGTGATCCCATCATCCCGGATGAAAATGTCTAACTCCAGCCTACAAAGCACTTTCAGTGCACTAATTCTGTTAATGCTCCATTACTGCTTCATTTGAGCTGTGTAGTCCATCTCCCAAAGTGAGGTAGTAAGTCCCCAACCAGTTCCAGAGCTGGGAAAATGTACAGACTAAAACATTATTGACTGCATTATTGGACATTGTTTTCTGTTGGGCTTGCTCTGTTCCTTGAAGTTGATTTAGACAGACCTTGCTTGGTAACTCTTAGCTTATGGAAGCCTTAATCCTCCACTTTACCTTGAAGGGAGTTAGGTGCCAAAAAATACCCTGTGGATAAGGATCTCACTGCCCCTTAGGTACTGAAACATGAAATGAGAACATAAAGCTACACTATTGCAATACCTTAAAGATTATCAGGGTCTCGGAAAACATGACAGTGGCAGGCTATGGCAACACCCTCAAATACAGAAGTAAAGAATGTCTTGAAACATCTGCCTAGGAGTCCTTGGGCTTGAGATCTTGCAGACTTCTCTTGGCATGAAAAGCTTCAGAACAGCCTCAGTCCATGAGAAATAACCTGGGCACTGTACAAGAGTAAATGTTATGAGACTTACAGAGACAGAATCCTATGCTGTCTTCCACTCAAGATGCCCACTAAAGACATAAGTATATACAAAGTGTCTTATCTTCCTAAATTTGGAAGGCTGTAATTTTCTTCTATTTGAAGTAAGTGAGGATTGTCACGCTGGAGTCTTTAGAGATTCCTCAGGCTTCCTCCAATCATCCTCGCTGTCATCACTCCTGAAGCCCACTTGTATGTCTCCTTTGAGATAGACGAATTGTTTTGAAATTTATAGTCAAGCAAAGCGCTTTTGAAGAGCAGAAGAAAATGTGTGGTGCTGGGAGTTGCTGGCTGGCTTGGTTTTGAAAGGAGCTCTAAATGAGGTGTGTTCACAGTGACAGATCAATAAATATGCCCAGATGCCTGAGCTTCCTCTAGGCATTCCCTGCTCACTTCTCAGCTGAACCACAAAGACTCTAGAAAACTTTCATGGAAGTTGTAAATGAAAGGCACTGTGGAAGCTGTTGAGCTCCTTGTAGGTTGTGAGACAGCAGGGGCTGGGTGATGGTGGCTCTTAGTGACTGTTTCCCCCAGCACTACTCATCCGATACTCCCTCCCTGAAGATCAGACATCCCATCCCTGGAATCTCTGTTAGTAAAAATTCCCTTGCACTGAGTCTTATGGAGTTCATGCCTAAATAGAAAATCCAGGCTGCCTTTATATTTCTGTTCGCTTTGGTTTAAATATATGAACTGCATAAAAGTATACTAAATTGTGATATTGTGACTTAACCATATTGCATATCCTGCAGTGAGCAGAACCTGTTGCTTAGAGCTCACTAATTCCATATATAGAGAGAAATGTTTCTTCAGCCTTTTTTAAGTTTTAGAAACCCCTTATGGTTCTAAATAGAAGTTAAATATTAAAAATTGCTGTCTGAGAGGAACTTTTCTGCCAATGCTTAGGAACCAGTGAGGTGAATGGTTATAGATGAGGATGGAATGTAGCCTTAATGACAGGACGTGTTGCCAGTGCACATTATCATACTATGAAATGGGGTTATTTATACAGATGTAGTTAAAGCACCTCATGTGGGAAGGCGAGTTAGTGTCAGAATAAATACTGTGGCTTGATCTGGAGGTGTGATTATATCTTGTTTTGCAGTGCCTGATTATATGTAGCACAAGGTGTTTACTGTCTCCCAGAACTCACACTTAGAAACCTGCATCTCTGCTTCCCACAGGGCACGACCACCCTGACAGGGATATCTGTACCAGCACCTCCAAAGAGCCAAGGCTGACAGAGAGAGCGCGGCACGAAGCTGTGCCCCCTCCCGCCAGACAAGGGCTCGTGCCTTCATTTCCCACTGTTTCCCGAGGCTGCCTTGGCTGCGGCTGTGCCGGGCTGCCTTTGGCAGACGGCTGATTTCCATAGCGAGGAGCCAGGCTGTTGTGGCCCCTGTGTGCATGTCCCGTCACCAGGCACGGTGCAGCTGCAGCTAAGCACATGAGAGCCGCACTCGTCTTCCCACTGACGCTGGGTTTGACCTTTCATGAGGAAAACTGGTGGTGTCACTTGGAGGAGATGGTGGACAGGAGCTTGGTGGAACATCTGCGGTGTCATTTTTTAAAAGTCCTATCAGGCTGTTCGAGGGCTGGAGCTGTGGAACCAGGGCATCTCCATTCCTCCTCGTTCCAAAGGTGAGCTGCCACTAAGGGCAGCGTGCACCTGATATGGGATGGAAAATGTGACTGTGCTTCCATGTAAGAAATTGTCAGCATTCCTTTGTGATGTCCTGAGCTAGGTAAATACAGACCCTCATCTTCCGTGATGTTGTATGTGGCGAAATTATCCAGCAAAAAATGTTCAAAGCACAGTGGTCACGGAGGGTCCATTGGACACCCTCAGGCAAGAGGCTGCATGTATGGATTACTCACTGACCATGGATTACTCAACTGCCAATGGAATTGTGACAAACTCACGCTTGTCAGCACTTCAGTCATTCTCATCAGCACTTAAAATCCATTGCATTGTATGTTACTCGTCATTTAGCAGATTCAACCCAACTGGAGAATCGGTGTTGGTTCTTTCATTTCATCTCCCAGAGGCAGGAGGTGAAGATGCATAAAGAGAAAATGGGCACCATTCTAGGATGAGCTGGGGAATCTGGGAATCATACCTGCTGGGGTTTGAACCATTGCTGTGAAAAGTATCAACCACTGTGTCACCCATACTTATCCAAGGACATTTCAGTGCACATCTGAGGTGGGTGCTGGCTGCATCAAGGCTCACAAAAGTAGGTGATGGCAAGTGCTGATTTAGGCAGGTAATGGGACTGCTCTGCTCTGAAGAGAAGGGGCTAGGAGAGGCCATGGAAACAGGTTGCCCAGAGAAGCTGATGAAGCCCTGTCTCTGGACGTGTTCAAGACCAGGTTGGATGGGGCTCTGAGCAACTTGGTCTACTGGAAGGTGTTCCTGCCCATGGCAGGGGAGTTGAAACTAGACGATCTTTAAGGTTCCTTTTAATCCAAACCATTCTATGATTCTATGAAACTTAGAGCAGCAGAAATGACTGAGAGGAGTGTTTAGGCGGGTTATGGGGGGAGGCTGAAACCAATGGGAAGTTTTCATCAGTGCAGAGTGTCTCCTGTTGCTGGGTGAGGGAAAACAATCTGTGTGCCCAGCATCCTTAGACACTGTGAAGTACCAGGGCCAACATGGGCTTACATTTAGGGTGTTTGTGCTTCTGTTAGTGCTCTCTGAGCTTGCACTGATTTTCCAGTTGTGTGATCTGGTTTGTGTGTATCTTGCACCTGACACATAGTTCCTGATGTTTCAGACAGCTCAGATGCATTGGATTATCACTTCTACCAATAATATTACATCCTCCAATTTTTCTTGGTAATCTGACAGATTCCTGGAAATCTTGGCTCCTCAAACAAGAGTGCCTCTTCATTTTGTATGTGGTGAATCTGGCATGCTCAGGGTGCACATGAGGTGGGCAATGCCTTAGAGATGTACTGGGCTTTCTGTGCACATGCAGTGGGTGCTGCTTTTTTGTGTGCAAATTTTAAGAGTTATGCCATAGGTGAGTGTCTGGAAGAGACCCCATTTCGACTTCAGGGAATACTTTGGGACTGAACTATCTCTAGTTGAGGGAAGTGGTGACAGACAGGCCTGTCACCAGCAAATGCCCTGACAGGGACAGTGTTGGCAGGAGCAGTTATTCCTCCCGGCAAACCATGTGAGAGGCCGAGGAGGAGCCAATAAAAAGCATGAGGTAGCTGTTGTTATCCCTAACTGTAGCTGGGTGTTTTATATCTCAATGGAACAAGCCCTTGCTTACCTGTGATATCTACACAGCATCTCTGAGTATTTCATTGTGGCAACCTGAAGTGACACAGGGATGTGCCCCTTTCTCCCTTCCTCTGGGCATAAAGAGATATCAAAGTTGGCAAACAGGTCCCAGTTGCCTAAGAGGTATTCCTTCCTTTCTGTGGCTCCCTGGCATTGGCCCTGATCAAATATACCTGTGGCTGTAAAAATACAAATGATAAGAAATGTAACAGCACATGGTGACAGAAAGTCAATGCTGAATTGTCTCTGTGAAGGGTGGGATAAAGGGTGACTGTTTTGGGTACAGTACCAGCCATCTGCAGCAGTGGGAATGGGGTTGCTGTGGACTTAATTCACCGAGTGAATACACATCCCCAGAGACATGGGTGGACCCACCCTGATGTATGGCATGAGCAACCATGACAATTTATTCTCTCTGGAGTCTTTGAGCATTACTCTCACAGCAAATTCACCCTCCTCACACATGGATGGTGCATCTGCTGGCTTCTTCTGCAGGGGCTGCTTCGGGTACCCCAAGAAACAGCAAGGTGTGCTGGGGACTTTCCCTTCCCCCTGGCTTACTCATCCCCAGGCCTGCACCCAAGCTGCCGTGTTCCCTTGGCAGTGCCTGCCTGACCCAAATTTGCTGCTCTCTTCTTCATCTGGTGCCACTTGGCTCCTCCACAGTTATGAGGTGTTTGGCCCTTCAAACATGGAGCATTAAAAACCTGCTGGAACGGTTAAATACAGCACTGGAACACCATGCTCAGCACACTACCTGCTTTTGCCTCTTTGGTTTTTCATCGCCGTTCTGTTGCGTGCCTTTAGGAAAGAGCTGTTTGTGTCCTCAGAGTTAATTGTGGCTGTAAAACACCATCCCTGCATGACTCAATTAGCTCGACAAATTCTTGTCCTTAAGATGAGTTGGCCATAGCAGGGTCTGCCAGAGCGCAAATCCACCAGGAACGGGCACCGCTGGGAGCTGCTGCTGCTCCAAGTGACGTAGGAAATCCACTCTACGTGCAATACTCGGAAGCGATCCTTTCTGATATCAAATATCAGGCATTCAGGCTGATTGTTAGGTTTCGTCTGATCACAAGGCAGGCTTTTATTAATCCCTTATCAATGTAGTGCTTTTGATTGAAATCTGTCTCTCTCTTTCTGTCTCCTCCCCCTTTTCCTTGCTGGACATAAAAGACAATGGAAGGGATAGGGCCAAACTGCTCTTCTGCAGACAAGAAGCCAATTGTCTAAACACAACACGTCATTCACAACCACGGGAGACTGAGGACAGTGGCAGGAGCATGAATATACAAAAGTGCCTACTGTTAAGGCCACAGCTTTAAGTGTTTAAATTCAAATCACATTTCCATTTGAGGTTCAAATTTATAGCAAGAACATACACACAAGGGTTTCAGTGTTCTAAATAAATTTCATCTGACTTCTCAGGGTATTCCTCATGGCAGCACATCAGAGCTGAGTGCAAAGGAGGCTTGCTTTCCTTGCTCTATGAAACAAAAATATTGAAATATGTTATTTTGGTTTGGTTTGGTTTGGTTTTGTGTGCTCTGTGTTAGTAAATAGTGCAGCCTGTCATATCTAGGCTCTGGTTTTCTGATTGTGAGGTTAGTCCTTGGCTTGCAATGCTATTGTTCTTGGACCTTTGCCTTGAGCTGGAGGGCTCATATGTGGGGAGGAAGAGGAGGAACCAAGCTAAAAATAAAGTTGAACAAAACACTGTTTATTGCCATGGAGTAGATAATGTTTTCCTGGATGTCTCGGCAGCCCCGTCCTTGCAGGCAGCGTGGACTGGCACAGTTTGCTTTCATCACATGCGAGGTGTGATTATCTGTATCCCCTATCGCCATCCTAATACTCGGATCTCTGCTCTAAGTAATATTTTGCTCATGCTGGTCACAGCAACAGCAAGAGAACAGGCTGCACTTTCCATTACATGTCAAGCAAAGAGCATTTGCATTGCAGATGTAAGAGGCAGGTTGAGCTCCTTTGCTCCTTCGTGTCCCTCAGTGTGACCCTGTGGTGTCTGCTCCTGCCACGGCCTGAACTGATGGAAGATGCTGAGAGCCACATGGGCTGCAGCACAAAATGCCTGCGTGTTCATGTGCGTGCTCTGTCCGGAACAGAACCAGGACCAGAAGCACTCTCTGTCTCTGTCTGGGGAGACAGGGCATCCCACAAAGCACTGAAGGCTGCAGGCATAAGGCAGTGAAGGAGGGACTTCTGCACCAAGAGCCACAGCACTCGCTGTGACAAGACTTGGTGCACACAGGAGCTGAGCAGATGTTAGACTGCTTTGGGAACAATGAGAATAACCCCAATTACATCAGATGAGCTGCAAACTAGACATGAGGCAAGTGCCATTAGTCAGGCTGTAGGAAAAAAGCTTCTGTTGGACGGGAGATTCCCTCCTTGCCCATTTTCAGGCTTTGAGGCTATGAAACCCTGTCAGTGCTGGGTACCTGGCTAAAACCACAGGATTGCCTCAGTGCACAAATTGCCCTATTCAGTATAGATGCCACAGAGGCAGGTAAAATATTCAGAGGTTAAATATTTTACATGAAAGTCACTCAGCTGAGGTTATCTTTGACCAGTATAACAACATCCACCATCACACAGATAAACAGTGACCAAGGAAGGATCACAGAGGCTGCATCCTCTGCCTGTCCAGCCACGCTCCTCTTGCACTGATGAAACATTCCTGCAGCTTTACAAGTTCAAAGAAAAGGATAAAGAGTTTCTATCAGCAATGTGGTTTTAGTCAGATTGTGGTGAATAGTTTATGCACAGTATCAAGAGCATGAGGTCCTCAGTTTCTGAAATATTTGTACAAGCAGAATATCAGAATCATTTAAAGTTTAGGTTTAGTGTCTCAGTAATGAGGCACTGTGCATTTTTAGACATTTTAGAGACCTACAAAAATAATATTTCTCTGTGTAAGTAAAAACTCAGAGCACTGGTGATGTCTCTGGTGTCCTTTTCCCAACATGTACTGCCTGTGCTCACTGGGCCAGTGGCTACCTCCCGAGGATCTCACCAGGTATCTGCACAGAAAATTCCCAGTCTGGCATCTGAGTTTGGTTATATTATTAGCACATCCTGTTTCTTCTTTTAGGGCAGCTAATTGAGAAGCTGCAGCAGAGCTGTCTTTTCCTGAATCCCTAAAACCATGGAGGCCCTTTTTCCTTTGCAGCAGTAATTGAGAACATGTAGTCAGATTGCCTCTGGGAGCAGTGAGTTATTAAAAATCAGGCACTTGAGCTCTGGTTTTGTGAGCTGGAGCGGTGGTAAAGGGCAGACAGGCAAGTCCCTTGTGCAGAAACCTCAGGCTGGGCATGACCTGTTGCCAAATGCAGATGTTTTGCGCTCATGGATGGGCTTCAAGTGTCTTACTCTAAAGCCCCCTTCATGACTCGGAAGGGGGCTGTGCACCCAAAAGGATGGATCATTTTCTTCCTGCTTGGGCAGTTGCTTTAATACAAGATGTAATCTATTCCTACAAACTTTGCCTCATTTATTGAAGAAAATGCAACAATAATTTTACTGTTGCGTGGGTCGTAAAGTACAGGAATTGTCCATCTACATCCCAGTCCCATGTCTGTGCCTTACCTCTCTAGGAACTGGGTGGTGAAAAAAAGACCCCTGAAGCAACCCCTACCACCACTTTTTTCAACAATTAAGGTATTCTGGTTTTCTCTTCCTGGTGCGTTTGGTGCCTCGCTGATTATTAAACCTCAAACCACTTGCCTCCCCTCGGCTACTGGGCATTTCATCCACACTGGTTGCAGTAGGGGTGGGGTGGCCAGGTGGGGTTCCCATTGCAGCTCTGTCCCTGCAGCCACTGGAAATTCAGGTTGTGCAGGCAGTGTCATCATAGAATTACAGAATATCCTGAGCTGGAAGGGACCCACAAGGTTCATCAAGTCCAACTCAGGCCCTGCACAGGACCATCCCCAAGGAATCCCACCATGTGCCTGAGAGCATTGTCCAAACCCTTCTTGAAGTCTGTCAGGTGGCTGCTGTGACCACTGCCCTGGGGAGCCTGTTCCATGCCCAGCCACCCTCTGGGTGAAGGACCTTTCCCAGCCTTGAGAAAAGGAGGCTTAGGGGAGACTTTGTTGCTCTCTGCAACTCCCTGAAAGGTTGAGGTGCACCTCTTCTCCCAGGCAGCAGTGACAGGACAGGAGGAGATGGCCTCAAGCTGCACAAGGGGAGGTTCAGGTTGGACATCAGGAAGAATTTCTTCACTGAAAGGGTTGTCAGGCATTGTAATGGACTGCCCAGTGAAGTGGTGGAGTCACCATCCCTGCAAGTGTTCAAGAAATGACTGGACATGGCTCTTAGTGCTATGGTTTAGTTGGCAGGGTGGTGTTTGGTCAAAGGTTGGATTTGAGGATCTTGAAGGTCTTTTCCATTCTATGATTCTGATATCTGACCTAAACCTCCCCTGTCACAACTTCAGGCCATTCCCTCAGGTCCTGTCACTGGTCACCAGAGAGAAGAGATCAGTGCCTGCCCCTCTGCTTCCCCTCATTAGGAAGCTGTGGTGTTTGCACAAGGCCTGGCACGACTCTCCAAAGACTCATCTGGGTGCTGGATAAGGATGTGGCTTGTGCACCAACCTTGCTCCCCACTGCAGTCACGTTGAAGTAACTCACTCTTCCAACCCACCACTGCAAGAGGGGTGGGTTTTGGTTAGTCCTCACCTTGTCCTTTGAGGGCTTTGGGAAAAAAAATTAAGAAAACATCAGCAAGGCAGCCTGGCAGTGCCATCTGTGCTGAAGGCTTGCCCCCCTCCCCAGCTGGGATATGCACTGCAATCTGCAGCCACCGTCTGCTGGGGAGGCTTGTGAGCTCCAGCTCCAGTGTTAAGGGAGCAAATTACTCTTAGAAAGAAAATCCTGTATCAAAGGAACTTCAAAACCAAAATAGGAAGCAGGGTGTCACCTGGAAGCACGTGCTGAGCCTGAGTGGGCTGGACATGAGACACCCAAGGTGAACGTATGGAAGTTGGCAACACTGCCTTTTTTGTACCAGATGAAGGTCTTGCCTTATCTCCTGAAAATGCACGTACAGATCCCTCTAGCTACAAGTCAGCAAGATGTGACTCTTAAAAATAAAAGCAGCAGGCTTTGTTCCTTCTGTGATGTAGCTCAGTGTCTTCATTGCACCTGTGGAAGTACAGCACGGGTGAAGTTGGCTCCTTTGTTTAAAGTCTTCACCTTACCATTTAAATTGTTACAGATCTCAGTGCTAAATTAAGTGTTGTGATGCTCTTGTTCTCATTCTGTCTCCTCCAAGGGGCTGTTTATTTTTTAAAAATAAATTTGTTATAATTCTCCTAGCTCACCCTTCTCACATGGAATCAAATCCAGCTCTTTCCTCTGGTTATATTACTGAGCACCACTACAGGAGGTGATTAAGGCTTTTTTTTAACTGGCAGCTACAGAATTATCCCTTTGCACAAAATGTGTGATGGATATTGAGAACGCTTTCAACCAGTTGTTTTTTTTGTTTGATTTGTGTGGTGCAACTACTGTAATACCATCTTTACAAATTACGTTAATTATGATTTTCCTTCTGTTATGGAAACAGAATGAAGAGCTTTTTCAGAACATAACAACTACACTTTCTCATGTCCTGTACTTTGCAATGTTCAAACCAGTTATCACATCAGTAAAAACATGAAAAAAAACCAGTTTCACTGCTACAGTAATTACTGAGAAAGCATAGCTGTAGTTGTTGAAAATGTGCATCTACAACTACATAGATCTTAGTGAATGCCAAAAGAATTTACGTAACAGAATCTTGTATTTTTCAAGCAACTGCAGTGTTACAAATAACCACAGTGGTTATAAACAAGTGCACTTGCTTCTGTGGTCATGGCTTAAATTGTGCTTTCAAGATGAATATCTGAATATTATCAGATTGATACAGATTTTAAATCTGTGTTGTCATAAATGGGAGTAAGGTTTGTCTTAGCAGCTGACAAAACATATTTAAAGCTGGAAATAAATTAATATGAATAAGAGGATGTGTGGAGAGCTGTTTAATACCACCGGGAGCAGAAAGATCAGGTTTTTTTCAGTTTATACAAACACTGCATTTGCATCCACATCTTAAGACATGGGCCCAGGAGTGACTGAAGGCTGCTGTATAGATGTTTTTGTTGGTAGGATTTTGTCAGCAAAGATTGCAGTAGAGACAGCATCTCTAATGATAAAACTTATCCTCTTTCTAGACAGCTAAAAATCTCTCAATCAATGTAATTAATACAGTAAAAAGACTCTACTGCTGTTGTTGGTTCTGCATGTGCTGGTAGCTATCTTGCCACCGTTGCTTCACTGATGGGAGAGCATTTGTCTTGTCCTTGTGGCTTCACATTTGGTTTGAAAGTGTGGCTTTGACCATGAATGGAAGCCTTCACCTGAGCAGACTGGAGCTGGCTGGGTGGAGTGGCTGTACAGTCACATAACTGGGGGAAAATTTTGCTGCTCTATGTCTGCAACATTATTTCAGATGTGATAAAGCATTAAGCCTTGTTTGAGTTATAAAACTTAATGAAACACTGCTGCAGACGTGTTTCAGGAGTCCTGCTGGCTTCCTTTGTTCTTCGTAAAGTTGCTAAACAATCTTCTGCCATGTTTTGGTTTAATTCTCATGGGAAAAGTTTACCCTTTTGGTATTTCGTAGCTCACTAAATTCTGACAGCCAGCACAACATTGTACAAGACATGGGAAAAGGGAAAAGAGAGCAGGAAAAATCAGAAGAAACGTAACAGAGGTTGTACCCACCACGGTAACCAGAAAGCAGCTCCAAGTGATAAAATCACAGGACTTGCATCAGCCTGATGTTTCCTGGATAAATAAAATGAAGCTAATTTACGCTGATGACTTAATTGCATTTCTGCTTGAGTCCAACTGCAAAGTTCCCATTTGCCATCAAGTTCAGCATCTTGGATGTGTACATGTGATATCCCCTGAAGGCAGAGGCTCGGATAACTCACAGCAAGGTCAGCCTCATTTTGCTTTGTGAGCCAGCCTGTCGTTCCACAGCCACACTCACCGTGGTGCTGCTGCTGGTGAGCCTGTGGCGGCCCAGGGATGCTGTGGCTGACAGCAGGCCCGACACACATCGATAGTGTTGATGTCACGCCTGGTTTGTCACACGCAAGTAACTCTGCCCTGCCCGTCCTTGCGTCAAAACAGCCCCTCAGAGTGACATTTCGGGGCTCTTTTTCAGACTCCTTCATCCACGCAAGGAGGAAGATAAGGAAGCTGGGAGACAGATGTGCAGCTGATACAAACACAAATCCTTCTAATGAGCTCAGTGGAGCTGAACTAGTTGCATCAGCAGAAGAAATTTTGCTTTCTTCCCAGGTCAAGAATGGTGACCTGCAGCCTGGCTTGTCTGTACCCAGCCTGAGTGCTGTCATTTGCTCCCAGGAGCATGTTTCCTGTATTTTCAGAAAGGGACAGTGAAGGCCCTAGGGAAGAGCTGGGGGCACAGAGCTAGAGCACCAAAGAGAGTGCTGTTGATTAACCACCTTGGTGTCTGCTGGGTTTCTTCCGGGGTGGCTCAGCATGGCAGAGTGTGAGGCACTGACCTGGTCTCCTTCTGCAAGGCAAGAATGCATGCTATCAGCCAGCAAAAGCCTGGATATGTGTAATCCTTTACAGCTCATCCACCCTCTTCTTGGCAGACACTTTGCTTTTTTATTAGAGGGGGTAATAAATAAATACATTTTATATTGTTACATAATCAGCAACAACAAAGCTTTAGGGACTTCCTGATAATCTCAAAATCTGATTGCAAAAACAAGCAAAAGGCCATCTCCAGTGGTTAAAACTCAGGGTTGCTCTTTGAACTTTTGCCGCATTTTTTAAACAAAGTCATCAGCTGTGATTGCATCCAGTTTGAGATCATTGCCATAATTAATTTTAATTAAAGTCTACTTAATTTAAACCTCATAAAGATTTTTTTCATGTCCTTGTATAGCACTGATATTCACATGTGATAGGACACCACTCACATGCAATTTTGCAGTTCAGTGTTGACTCATACAGCACCTGCTAGCTTAGCCATGCTTTGAAAATTCAAAATATGCTCCTGCAAGTAGGTTGCAGCGAATGCCAATACAATGATTACATAAGTAGAGGAATCTACTGTCAAGCGTAAACGCAATTTTGTGAAATACCACATCACACGTGTCCTCACATGTGCCAATGGGTTTTTGTGGCATACAGGGGATTGATTTTGCTGTGTCCTTATCAATCTATTCCATGATGATCTCAGTTTGAGGTGGTGATGCGGCATGGACAGGGATTTGATCCATGCTTCCAAAATCTCAGTAAATCTGGAGGTTTGACTGTCAAATTCATCTCCTGCTCCCCCAAAATGGAGTCATCTTTAAGCAGTTGCTGGCTCCCAGCAGCTGCCAAACCCAACTGCTTTTGGAAGCTGTGAAAAAAAATGAATACAGCTACAACCGGCTTGAGAGTCAGAAACGTTTGGTATGGTAAGAAAAGTGTTCCTGGCAGAACAGGAGAGGCCATCATAATTGCTAATTGGCTTTATTCTCACTATATATTTATTTGGCAAAAAGCTGCAGAGTTGAAACAAGTGATATTTTTCCCTTCAGGCCTCACCTAAAGAGATTCTGACACAGAAATCAGAAAACCAACAAGTGTATAAAGGTGTGATACTATTGATTAGCTTATGAAAATATCATTTGGATGTAGGAGAAAATGAAACAGAAGTATTTCTTTTATATATTTGAAACAAATGTATAGACACAGTAAATTATTTACCATACAAATCTCCATATAAACGGGTCCCTGTGTTTAGGTAATGCTGGAAATATTATTAATTGAAAAATGTTGTTTGAAACTTGCTCCTCTTCCCAAAATGTGCTGCCACCTTGAATTAGTATTCCTCATGGTAAGTGCTTGTCAAGCACATGGCCAATAAATAATGTGGGTGGTGTAAACACAGCTATGTGATCAGGAAGTTAAAAAAGGTTTGCTAATGCCTTTTGGGGGGTCTTCCTGTTTCTCAGATGAAGAGTTTTCCTGCCCAGAACACTCTAGGTTACCCATACGAGTCCGTGTTGGCTCAGCCAACAGTTCACCTCTGTTCTGCAGATTTTAGCCACGGGAATCGTTTCCAGTTCCGCTTCCCTATTGCCACCCGCTTTCAAAAGGGAGCGGGTGCGACCAAGAATGCCCAGCGTTGCTATTGTTGTTGCTAAACCAAATTAGAATAAAGTTGAAAAAGCTCTTGAATGGCCTCCTGGAAGCCAGTGTTTAACTCCTGGTGTTGGGATGAGAAATACAGGTTTTTCTACACCCTGGGAAGCATCCAACACTAGTCTGCATCAGAATTGCTGAACAGACTGGACTTTGAGATGGAGCCAGAAGATTAATTCCTACTTTCCTGTCACAGCCTCCTTCCTCTCGAAGCTGGAAAACGAGCCAAAAACCCCTAAGCAGTGTGTCTGGCCTTTGCTTCGGCTGTTAGGGCCTTGAGTGCAGCATTTGCTTTGCTCCTGGGATCCCCATGCACCCCATTTCCATCCTTGGCTGCTCCTCATGTGCTTACTGGATGTCCCCATCTGGTCATGGACCCTCGATGCTGGGTCACCTCACCCACCCCCAAGCTGCTCCCTGGCACGGCCGCCTGCCTCCATCACTCGGGCAATCCATCCATCCTAGCTTCCCTTTGTTAAAAATCAGAAGTGTGTTCTGGGTCATTCACAGTACTTTATTGTCAGCATGCCTGGGGAGCTGGAGAGCCTTTGTCACACAGAGATGGTCTTTACAAAGAAAGGTGCTGGAATTTTGTACAGGGTACAGGGTGACCTCAACTCGGCTGCTACCAAATTATACAGAGGTAAACAAGTAAACCAGGTTCAGGACAAAAGGAGGTGGTGCTCCGTGAAGGAAGTGATGGACCTTAGGACCTCAGGAAGTCTTTTCCAAAGGGTGGTGTTTGGATGGTATTTCATGAGTTAAAAGGGAAGATGGCAAAGTGCTGAAGGAGGGAGCCTTTGATTGCTGAAAGACAAAGTGCATCTGGCTCTGGAAGCCCCCGAGCTGAACATAAGGAGAGGTTGGGAGAATATTAGGGGCAGAAGGATCACCTACACTTGTGCTGCTCCTGCCCTCCCCTTGCTGTCCACCTGTGGCCACAGCTGGGTACAGAACGCTGGGCCAGAAGGGTCCTTGTCTGGAGTGACCGTGGCCGCCTTGGCACCTCAGCAGTGGCTTTCAGGAACAACACTCTGAATGGTGGCTCACAGGCTCACAGAAATTACCCCCTGCTGAAGACCTGCCTCTGCAGAGGGCAAATTATTGCATTTCCATACTTAATGATTTAATCTTCAGAACAGTAGGGTTTGAGATAACACTTGCTGCCTTCTTGTGTGGATTCTTGGCAACATGACGTGTTTTGTTGGTGATGGATTTGGATTGATTGCCTTATTGGTAGCTCAAACCTCTGGGTATAGGAACAGTGAACAATGGCAAAAAAAAGTTTTAACTTTATGTGACTGACTTTTCTTCTTAAACGTTAAGTAAATTCATCATTTTAATTCATAGAAGTGATCTTTCAAAGTTAACAGAGCAAATTGTCCTTGTGGCTGGTGGGTGTACTTTTAGATCTATGAATAAAGATCTACATGAAAGCCTAACCCTACTTTAATTGTAATTTTACTCATGTGCAGTGTTTCTCTAGATTAGAAGTTATACAGTATAAACTTGGTTTGTCTAACTTATCTTTCATGAGTTCCTAGAATATCAAATGAACCCTTAAGTACGGAATAGCAGTTTCTGTGCTTCATCCTGATCCATTGAAGCCCCAAAATCCATGTTGCAGTAAAGAGGAAAAGCAGCAGCATGGTTTCATACTGTCTCAGAGAGGCCAGTGGAATAACCTGAATTTGGTCTTCTTGATGATCTTGTTCCATGTTTCCCATCAAAACTGGTTGGAGCAAGACATCAGTTCAGAGAGAATTAAATGCAGTTTTTGTTCATTGTGATAATTAATTAAAACTTGATTTTCTCTCAGTCACCTGAGTTTGTCTGAGGCTTTTCTCTCAAAGGGGTCCGTGCCAGAACTGATGTCAAGTATAACAACATAACACAAAACATTAACGACGATTTGCATTTTATTTTGTTTCTCATCATGTTTCTCATCCGGTTCCCACCTCCCCACTGACTCTCAAGATGAGTGTGTGCTTTCCACGTGGGCTGGAGGCTTTCCTCCACCCTTAGGTTTTGGCCAAAGCACCTGCAATGTCTGAAGGCCTTGTGCTCTCTGAACAAAGTCGAACAATGCAATTTTGTTAGTGCAACATCCTTTATGTGTGGATTAAAGAGAAATAGATGGATCCTCAGCTATGAAAGAGGCTATCCCCGTGAAGATGCCAGAATGTATGAATCCACTGGCCAGCTGTAATCAGGTCCAGGCAGCAATCCCTGCCAGCTGTTGCACAGATGTGCCTGTCAGAAGCATTTATAATTTGGGAAACTGAACAAGCACTGCCTAAGAAAGTCTTCCTCTCTTTGCCCGCAGCACAGCCCCTCCAGTGGGCTGCAGTACCAAAGTCTGTTGATTTCTAAATAACTCTCCAAATCATATGTAAGATTTCTGGTGATAAAGTGAAATGGTCTATGGAAGTGAATAGCTGGTGCATGCCTCAGAGCCTGATTTTGATATAAGTTACACTGTCCGAGTTATGCTCCTGTAAATCTGGAGTGACTTGCAAAAGAGATACAACAGAGAAATGAAGAGGGAACAACACACTGAACTGGCAGAGCTTGCAGGATTGCCAGGAACTGCAGGTGCACTGCAGAGCGGGTCACAGTGGTGACTGCTGCCCTGCAGATGAGTTACAACGGGTTTTTTTAGCAACTGCTCCTGTTTCAGGGAAGAAGGACCTCTAAAAGGTTCTCCTGTAACCATCCTGGGACCCCAAGCTTAGGCTGACTGGGAGAAAAGGTGCTGGAGCCTGAACTCTGGTCCCTTCTGCCTCCTTGGAAGAGGCAGGGAAAGCCCCTCATGTTGTGCTGGCAGAGGCAGTCCCTATGAAATATGGGAAATAAATGTGCAGAAGGTGCTTTTGATTTTGTTCACCCAACTGGAGACGTTCTCACAGACTCTGGAAAGGAAGGAAATTGCCCTGAGGCAGATTCTGTCATCCTAAACCAAGCAAGATGGCCAGGAAAATGAAAGATTACTCAAATGAGGACTTCTGTGCTTGAACCCAGCCATTCCTCGCTACTCTTCTTCACATGGTTGTATCCCCAGGTACTCTAACCTGAATATAACCCATTCTTCTGCTGGACTCCATGCACACCTATAACAAAGTAGATTTATACTGAATATTTGGTATAGACTTACGTAGATACAAAATACACATATATTCACATATAAAATATAGATATTAAATATATATATACACACATATACAATAATATAAACTTCAAAAGATGAAAAAAATTTAGAATGACATCAGTAACTCTTGGTGTTTTTGAAAGCCTTATATGAGGATAACGCTGAATGTCTTAGACAGTCCAAGTTCAGGAACATCAGCTTGAATATTTTCAGTGGCATATGGAGAAAATTCCTTGCAATGATTACAGAGCTGTAAACTGCTGCTGTGTGGTAACCAGTGCTACATGCAAATGCGGAAATTGCTTGTTAAGCGTAATGTTCAGTGATAAGTGTTTTGATTACAGACGTTATAGGGAACTGATATATGGCAGCAGTGAGATCAAAGGAATATTAATTCCACCTTGGTTCATCTCAAGCCTTGGGTCTGGCAGAAGATAGAGAAAACCTTTCTCTCCTGGATAGTTTTAAGTTTTAGACAATTCTGAATTATTTGGATTTTTACAGGTGAACGAAAGATCAGGACATCAAGGCTATTAAGCCTGTCAAAGTCAGAGTGCAGGACCACCCCACCGGCAGCTGCAGGCATAGAGGACACACCATCAGCTCTCCAAAACTTGTCAGGCAGCTTCATTGGCCAAAATCTAATCTTGCACTGGAAAAAGCAAAGAAAATCCTGGTCATAAACCCCCAACTTTTCCCCAAGGATGTAGAAGCAATATTTGTCATGAAACTATTTTCTCTGAAGACATTGGAGATAAGATGTGATGAAATGCCTTCTGGTGAGGGGCTCCATAGCTCGGAAAGGAAGTTTTCTGGGACATGGTGTTGGGTCTTCCTCCTCAGCACCAAGTCTGTGCAAGGTGGCCTCTTAAAACTGGCTTTCTTTGCGGATTATGCCCTGGGGGACAGTCTGTGTTTCCTCCCACTCTGTCCCCTCTCCCACCCTGGATTGGGCTTGGGAGATCCTCACTAGGCATATCTGAGTCGTCAGATGCATTTGCATGTGAGCTCTAATTTTTTTATTTACATTTGATCTCTAATTCAATCCTCTTCTTTTTTTCTGCCATGGATTCATACAAGGACAAAGCACTTCATTTTTTAAAAGTACAAATGAAAAATAAGTAACAGAATATGGGAAATATACATTGCTTATTCCTGATATTTAAATGAACTCTGTGGTCTCATTCCTGCACCGAGCAGTTCTGGTCAAATCTGCCCCCTTAGGGCAATGACAGGCTCATAAACAAATCTCAAACAACATTTTTGTGGATTTTCTCCATTGCATGTTCAATATAGACTGTGTTTGGTGAACACAACAAAGGGTTTAAGGACTATCTTTAACTGGTCACCAAAATTTTGTCTGTCCCAAAAGAGAGCCAACAATAATAACCTGGGGAAGGAGAGGGAGGATGACTATTCTTTGGTTCTTGACTAAAACCAGCATACCTTAATGTTGGCAAGCCAGCTGTTGGTGCTTTGATGGTGAAGTGGATTAAAACCTTGATAATGGGTATTGTGAGTGTGCCTAAAAGGACTGGCTTCCAGAGAAAAGTCTTCCTGTACTCAGCCAGGATTGTTAGTGGCATACAGTTTGCTGGCTGAAATAAGTACATGAATATTTCAACCAAACCAAATGCTGCATGATCATTATGCTGCCCTTAATCAACTGGAAGGCACCTTCCTGAATGCCACAGAGAAATGCACCAGCTGGTGTTGAATAGGCTTTCTGCTCTCCAAGTAAGACCACAACCAATAGGACATCTGAGTCCAGATTATCTTCCAAGACTTCATCCATCTCCTGCTCTGACTCATGAGATTACACACAGCATCAGTGCACTGCAGAGGACAAATTTTATTCCATAGCCAGGAGTTTCAACACAGTTGATTCTTATGCCCAGGCAACGAAAGAATGAAGTAGTATTTTTGGTCTACAGAATAAACAAGCCATTTCAATCACCTTTCTCTCCTGTGCCTTTTATACTCTGAGTGATGGCAAGGTCAGAGATTGATATCTTTATCTGCTTGGTATGCCTTCATTTCATTTCTCCACTTAAGCCACTTGGAAACAGCTAGCAGGAGTCATGCCAGCCCCAAGTACATGGGGATAAAGATTTCAGTGTTCATTACCTCAAAAAGAAAATTTACTGAAAATGTGGTTTTGCCTGTCAGAGACTGTGCAGCAACCAGACACAATGTCCTTGACCATTATCTTTCTAATATTTCCAGACAGGGAGCCTGTCTGAAATCGTTGACTGGAACAGGCTGTGACTTTTCACTTGATGATAGAATATCATCCATGTGAGAGTGAGTTTTCTTAGCTTGCTTGAAAAATTCATGGAGAATGGATTTGTAGGTACCAAACCAGCCACTGCTATTTGCCTCATACAAGGACCACGTCTTGAGTTTCTTTTGCATGGAGAGGTTGTCAAGCACCTTCAGGAATGCAGGGAGATTCAAAGGGTAAATTTCCTGCCGAACCAGGCTGCAAAACCACAATTTTCAATGTGCCTGGAGTCACAAACCGTGTGGACCCTAGACAGGGAGGATCAGAACTCCACACTACTCTCCTAATGGGCTCTTATCATGCCATGAAGTCACTGGAGCTTGTAACTTGTACTGCCTGGGTCAACACTTTGATACCACGGCATAACTCGGTGGCAATCTCTAGACATAAAAGTGTTGGTCGTGGATTAAGCCCACCCGGAAATTAAGCCACTCTCGCACAGCAGCTCACTCAACCCCTTCTCTCCCCACCCACCACCCCAGTGGAATGGGGAGGAGAATCAAAGTAAACCTCATAGGTTGGGATAAGAACAGTTTAATAATCAAAAATAAAGTAAAATTCAGTAATAATGGCAACTGGTAATAATAATAATAATAATGATAATCAAAATATAAAACCAAGTGATACACAATGCAATTGCTCAACACCCAGAACCCCTCTTCCCAAACCCGGATCAGCCTCCCTTATAGGTAGTTCCCCCTAGTTTATATATTGGACATGACCTTCTGTGGTGTGGAATATCCCTTTGGTCAGTTCAGGTCACCTGTCCCAGCTATGCTGCCTCCCAGGTTTTTTTGGGTGCCTTCTCACTGGCAGAAAATGAGACAAGGAAAAAGTCCTTGACTTAGGATAAACACCACCCTAGCAAAACCCAAAACATCATTGTGTTATCAACACCATTCTTATTCCGAATCCAAAACACAGCACTGGAACAGCTACTAGAAAGAAATTAACTCATCTGAAACCAGGACAGCATTGCACAAAGTACCCAGGAAGACTAAAGGAGTTGGTAGGCTGATCATTGTCTTCTTTTGCCACACGCTAGGAGCACCTTGGTTCGTAAGGGTTTTGTGCAAAGGGGATGGTCAGAGAGCATGTCCCAAAGCTGTCCTCTGAGCCCTGGAAAGATTGTGCATTCCTCTTGTCATGTTCCAACACGAGGATGGCATCACCTGTAACATGAGTCCAAAACCATCTGACAGGAGAGCCCCAGCTCTTCTGTGCTGTTCCTAATTCAGCCAAAACACATGGTGGCAGGATGAAAGCAAATCTCTTTGGGGATTATTTCAGAGATGCTGAACCCCAGCCCACCACTGTACAGTGATGAGATGCTGTTCCCCTCACAGTCCCCTCTGTACAGCCCATCTAAGTATTAGAGGAGATTATAATAACCAGCTGCCTCTGTTGGTGTTTTGAAGCTAAGCACTTGTAAATGCTTGAAGATATTTGTATTAAAGATGGGCTAAGTAAAAGCTATGATATGAGAAGTAAAGCTTATAACATACAGGAATATTGGGGGCTAGCTTTCAGAGTTTTCATTGGGCTTTAAATCATACCTTTTCTTTTGAATAATAATGTAAACCCATAAAACTTTGTTACTGAGAGGCACTGTAATGAGTATTTTATGTTGAAATCAAAATAGTTTCTTTTAAAAGTACCCAAGCTATTTTCAAACTGCCAAGTCCTTAGTCAGATATTTAACCTCAGATCAGAATTTGAACTACCGCCATTTGTCTTAAAATTTTTAGCGTCAGCATAAAAATGAACCACAGGTAAATTCATTTCAAGTACTGCCGAATACAAGTTGAAAGTCAATTGTTAAACAAGCAAGTACTCTCCTAATCACAACAAAAAGAGAGTGCCATAACACAAGGTGAAAATAAGCAGAAAGCAAACAGAACACACCATTGATTGAGTCCTTCATTATCTAGGATAGCTTTCAATGGAGGAACCTGCCTGTGTGTCACTACTCTTATCTCTCCAAAGGCAGTATGCACACACTGTAAAAATCAGTCTCTTCATTTTCTGCTTGAAAAGATCATTGTGAAAAAAAAGTGTCAGGGAGTGGAGGTCATGCTGATTTATTGGCAATTAAACCTGCAGGATTTCTGCACTCCTTTCAAAACAAAGTATCTCTGGGTAATTCAGCCTGGCACATTACATAGTGAGCTAGATACTAAAAGGCATGAATCCCTTTGTTTGTGCACAACAAAAACAATTGACTTGGTATTATTTAGGAAATTGCTACTATTTTCTGTAAAGTGTTTGTATTACCCATAAAGAGAGGGAGGTAAGTTACCTCTTAACAATGCAAGATTCTTTCCAATAGTAAAGATGCTGATTTTACTCCTCATCTATTGTTTTAGGATAGCAAGTCTACAGACAAACTTCCTCCAGCTTAAGAGTAAGTAGATGACAGTGCTAAATACATGATGTGTTGCTAAGGCAGACCATATTTGCTTTGTTCCATGGTTGATTTTTCCATTCTTGAGTAAATTCTTCTGCATAATCTTTCCAACCAGCCTGCCTGGACCATGGGCCTGGTCTCCTTGTGTGTTTTCCAGCTCTATTATTTAGAAGAATGAAAAAAAAGTCACCCTCAAGTGACACAGCTAAAGTGGTAAAATGTTTACTGTTCCATTTTTGCAGAACCACCTCACACAGGTTTAGGCTTACATCATTTATTGAGCTAGCATAAGGTATACCACACAACCAGGTACAATTAGAATTTATATTCCCACTCAAAGTGTTTCCTAGAGAGGCAATATCCTCAGACTCTTTCTAATAAAGGTAACTTCTTAGCTCTGCAAACATTTTTGGAGATCCAATATATTGAAGAGTCTTAAGGTTTTGATGGTAATTCTATACATTTAATTCAGTTTTTGGACATGCGACGTGGTGTGGGAGGAATACTGCAATGAACACTGAACATTTTTCCAGTCAGTGGTTGCAGGATTGAGAAATCATCTAATTATTCATTTTGCCAGATAGCATTAACCCTAGGACTTCCTTTATGGTTCCCTGCTTGTCTGAGTTCTGGACCTATACTGTTGAGATATTCCTGCAAGAGTGGGTCTCAGGAGATATTAACAGACCCTCAAACTTAGGAAGAGCTGTTAAAGGGAAAAGAAAAAAGCTGGGGCATATTCAGTCCCTAAACTGAGTGACTTTGGATGTGTCTATATATAATTACAACAAGGACAAGAACTTCAGCACCAACACTCCCATTCAGGATGTAGCAAGAGCTGAGAGAGAGCAAATGTGGCAGGCAGCAGGATGGTGGGAGAAGAAATGCTACGAACCACACACTGCAGAGTGTCCCTAATGGCTTTGCCTAGGGCGAGGGAAGAGATCAAATGCTAAACTAGGCTGGTGGTAGGAGACAGCAAAGCAGGAGACATTGCCAGATCCAAACCGCAAGCACAAAGTTACCGTGTGGGAGCTGAGTAGGCAGACACACCAACCTGGAGAAATAGGAAGACCCTTTGAAGTTACTACTTCAAACGGGCTGTCAGTGTAAATCAGAGATGCTGCTTGCAACAAGAATTCCTAGAAGAAGCAGGTGTCCAACCGGTGCTGGGCCAGCATTTCTCTCACAGCATCCCTGGGCAGAAAGAATAGTTAGCCAGAGCTGTGAACAGCAGCCTGGTTTGCTCCTGTGGAAGCGATGATGCTATTCCTGGATGGGTTAACCTGATAAACTCTTATGCCAGCCTTTTACAGGGTTATACACCAGGTGTAGGTCACCAGGATCAAAGGACTTGTGTTTCCATGAGGAGAAGTGCTGAGACACTACAAAGCCTGGCTCACCTTTCACACGCGTGGCAGAAATCCCAGCACAGTACTGGGACTCCCTGGCTCTTGTATGACACATCCACGGCATTGCGCCTCCAGCACCCACCCCTCTGCTTTGTAGCAGTTCCCTTCAGGCCCTTCCCTGCTCTCCACGCTCTTGGGTGCAACCTAAGAGCACTGAACATGCACTGAACTTTAGAGGACAGCTTGGGTGAGGAGGTGCTTTCATGACGCTGGGTCACACGGGTCAGCTGATTCGGCCCTTGGAGTGTCCCCACTGTGCCCACTCCTCTCAGGAGAGGCAAATGGCAGCTGCCAGGAGACAGGTGTCATCTTCCCAGTGGGCTTGTCCTCCACGCAACAGGTTTGGATGACTCTCCTCTGTGCCCAGGGACTCTTCTTCCAGGATGCACCTATATAAATGCCCTTTACCATCCACACCTTTTATTGCGATAAGAGAGGAGGTCTGAGGATCTTGACCCTGCTGTGGGAGAGGTGAAAGGGCTGATTTTCTTCACAGAGCAGAAAAAAAACCCTAGTAAAAACCATTTCGTGTTTTTTTCGCTTGTTTTCTTGCTTTTAACCACCTGTGGTGATGGCAAGTCACACAGAGCCATGGCTGTGCCCTGAAGGGGAGGGGACAGCCAGCCTATGGTAGAAACCACACAGGAGGCAGGAAGGAGGGCTGCAGTGATGGCAGCTGCCTTGGCAAAGCAGGCACGGGTGTCCTTCAGTGGGCAGCACATTCAAGTACAGCCTGGAGCCAGGCCAGGAGGCACCAGCAGCCTCTGTGAGTCTGTCTTGGCTCAAAGCAGGAGGTGACAGGGGTAGGGTGGAGCCTCCTGCCACTTCCTCAGCACCTGCCTCCGCCTCTGCAGCCCATCTTCTCCGCACCTTGGTGGGGGACTGCAGGAGGTGCTGCATGGACACCCTGGGGAACTGTGCAGAGACCCGTAGGGAGTACCATGATTAATGTCTGTGCACCTCTGTTAAAGGTCTGTGTTGGAAAATAGCACCATGTCCTTGTCATGTTTGTTGGATGAATTCTGCTTTGCTTGGTTGCTGTTTTGCTGTAGGTTTCCCTCAATAGCTCTGGTGCTCTGAGCAGAAAACTGAGATGGAGCAAGAGGGAGACCAAAGTGGCATGTGGACTCAGACTGCCAGAAGCCACAGGTGTCCATCGTGGGACAGGAAACATTGCAGGAAAAAAATGATTTAATGCCTTCAGTCTGAAATTTGGGAGCAAGCAGCTTTCAGGGATTCAGCACAAAGCAGCTTGGCAGGGCATCCTCCACACTGTGGCTCTCCAGCTTCTCGGGGGTGACCAAACGCACAGCAGGACAGCACCGGTGGCCTTGGCTCCATCTGATGCCATTGCTTCCAGCCCTCCAGCACCTGCTCCCTCTTGCTCTCACAAATCTCACGCAGAATTTAGCAGGGGAACTGGATTATGGTAAGGAAGCAGGGATCAAACTTGGTGCAGGCACCGCGCAGGGACAAACACAGTTCCCTTGATCATCCAGTAGCTGCCTGGGCACTGAGTAAGGCTGAGTAAGGCTGAGGTCGCTAGACAGGAATCAGTACAGGCAGGGACAGGCAAACATCAGGAGAGGTGTGAGTGTACCCCCAATGACCCAAAAATGCTCTGCGCCCCAGCTGGGCCGAGTTGGCTACAGGTCCTCTAACAGTGCACAGAAAAGCTGCTGCAGAGCTGCAACTACACACACATGCACTGCTGGGAGACTTAACTCTGCCTGCTGAGCTTTGTGGGGACGAGTGCAACCTGAGCCAGAAAGTTTAAGCCTCTCTAAGGATTGTGCTGGACTTTTCTTTTGTCCCCTGTCCCAGGTGCACTGCTGCAGCCACCAGTGACTTCACAGGTTGTCGAAGAGTGAAGGTGACTGTGGTTGGACTTGGAGATAAGGGGGAGATGCAGAAGGCACTCCAGAAAACCTCAGATCTTGGTTACTGTCTTTATTGATACGGAATTTTGAACAAAGCAGTACAGTTTAAAGCCAAAAAGGACTACCATGGATATGTTGAAGAATAGAGAAGGCTGAGGACGATAAAGGTGACAGTGTTTTTCAGGAGGTGTAGAAACATTTTGTTTGAAGTGTTGTGCTACAACTTGGTTTAAATAAAATACCAGTTTTATTTTTGTTTCTTTGAGGGGGTCGATTGCAGGGCACTTACAGCTTTTATCTTTTTAGTTCTTGTTTGGTTTTGTGGTACTTTTTTCCCTACCACTAAACTATAAAGGGCATGCATTCCTACTGAAATCAGATGGAGTTTCTAAGGGGTAAGTGGAAAAAACCTGTGAGCAGACACACTCTAAAGCCTGGGGTGTAAATGCAATCAAGGGTTGAGGATAGAGACCACCTTTGGTGGCCCAAACTGAACCCTTCACATAATAAATTGAAGCCGAAGGGATCCTGGATTCAAATGTCTCCCTTCAAGGTTGCCGCCTAGCTGGGCAAAAGTCAAAGCAACACACCCTGATCCCAACGGGCAAACCATGCTCTGCTCCTGCTCCTCCCTCTGCCGAGGCAGCTGAGGTGTGGAAGGTACACAAGGCATGCTGATGTGCACTTGCAGAGGGATAGGAATTTAGGAAAAAGAGTCTCTTACAGGCAAAGCATTGCTGGTACCAGCAGTGCTAGGTCTATTTTTAATGATTTGGGAATAGAGGGTGCTTTCAGCTTTAGATGGCTTTAGCAATACATAATTAATATAAGTGCATTTCTGCTGTCCGCCGAGAGGGAAGAAGGCCCTGGCCAACTTCTGAGGCTGTAAAAGGAAAAAGAAAAGGTTGAATGAATCATAACGCATTCAATCAGTGGAAATTAGGTAGGAGCTAAATGAAAGTTGCTGAGAATAATTTATTCTGATCAAAACTGTGTGGTTGGGCTCTGTTTCCTAAGCTGGTCATGCTTCATGGTGCAGTGGAAGAAGCCTCCCTGCCACTAGATCTGATCCCCTCCCCGTAGGAGAATATTCTGCCTGCTATAACCCTGAGCCTGATACATCCTCACTCTTAAGAAACTCAAGAGATTGTTCTCTGAAATAGTTTCAAATTAAAAAAGCCCCAAACAACTGGTTCCTCCTAATGAGGAGTGGGGGAATTTCTTGAAACTTGTTCCCATCGTTCCTTATAAATGAAATTACCACAAGTAGTCATGAGGCAGGCATAAGCTGTGTCCTTCAGAAGCTGAGGAAACCTTGGAAAAATGAATAAACTTTTTTTTTTCAGTGGAAGATCAGCTGCAAAACAAAATTTCTCCGTGCAAGCGACCTCCCGAGGTCCTCTTTATGATGTTGCAAAACTGCAAGGGTACACAGGACTGTCCAACCCTGCTGAGCAAACAGCCGAGTTCTTGCGCTGAAAACCGAAAGCACGAGCGGAGGACAACGCACTACAAGATAGAGCAAACACGGGGGCCGTGGCTTCGTTTTTGTTAAGAGGACAAAAAATAAATAAAATTTTTAGAAGTATATATATATATAAAGAAGGTGAGGAAAGGGAAGTGAAACTAAAAGGAGGGTTTATGTATTTCTTTTTTTTAAATTTTTAATTTTTTTGTATTTCTGGTGGGTGGAAGGGGAACTTTCACGAGGCGGTGAGGATGCTCGGGGCGGGATGCGGAGCCCGGGAGCCGCTGGCAGCGCGCACCGCCGCGGCGGGCGCGGGGAGGCGGCGGTGCCGGAGGCGGTCCCGGCGCCGAGGGAGGGAGGGAAGGAGGGCGGGAGCGGGGGGGCCGTGCTTGCTCGCGGTTGCCATGGGGAGCGGGAGGGCGGTGCCGCCGCCGCTGCGCAGGGAGCAGCTGCTCCCTGACACATCCCCCCGCTGCCATATTGTGTCCGCCGCCGGCCGCACGGCTTCATGACCGCGGTGAGTGCCGCCCGCGCCGCCCCGCGCTCTCCCGCCCCCGCGCCCCCACGCCCGCCGTGGCTGCTTCCCCCTCTTTTTTTTGTTTAGTTTTCGGGTTCTCCGTGGGTTTGGGGGGTGGGTTTTTTTTGTTTTTGACGCTCCGGGAGGGTTTCGTGGGGGAAGGGGAGAGCGCGGGGAGTGGGGCGGCGGGTCCCGCTGGTGCCCGAGGGGGTGGCTGGTGCCCCCCGTTCCCCGCGTGGGCGCAACGCGCGGAGGCGGCGCTTCCTCTTCAGCCGCTCTCGGTGGCGATGCCCGGGCTGGGGGGTCCCCGTGCACCCCCTCCCCACGGGGCCGCGCACCCGCAGCTCCTCCTCTCGGCGCGGCTCCGCGGAGCTTCCGCCCGCCCGCGGGGTTTACGCGGGTGACCCCCTCATTCACCCCCTCCGCCGGCAGGGCAAGCCCGCTCTTCTTGCGCGCTTCCAGCCGGGAAGATGGAAAACGGGGCCAGCCCGGGGCCGGGACACGGGAGCGCGGCCCCGACGTGCCCCGCGCCTCCGGGTCACCCCATAAAACTCAGGCGCTTCATTTGATTAAATAAAGCCTCTTTTGGCGTTGTTCCGCTCGCCCCGTTGTCCCCAGACCGGCGGGAAGCCCCCGGGGATGTGCAGAAGGACTGTGGCTTGCAGAGATGAGGGCAGTGTAGGAGAGGCGCTCCGGGCTTCCCGCGTTTTGGGGTGAAATCCAGGAAACGGCTGACGACGTGCTCGAGGTGAGGCTGGGATCTGCACGTGGCCCTTTGGAGTTTTTCATCTTTTTCGGGTTTTTTTTTGGTGAAGTTGGGCAGTGAGTTGGTGGCGGCAGAGGAGCAGCATCCCACTGCCTTCCTGCCTTACTCCCGCTTGGACACGCCAGCATGCTTGGTGCTCAGGTTCTATGGAGCAGAAACTGGCTTTTGTTGGTAAAGGGTTGGATTCTGACAGGGCCCAAACAAAGAATAAAGAGGACAAAGACTAAAATAAGAGGTAACCTTGAAGGGGACCCAATCAACTCCTGTTCCCACCGTGGTGCTTGCCTATGGATGCATGCTCTATGCAAAATTTGAAGTTAAAAATGCTGAATTGTGGTGGACTTAAATGCTGAGAAAGCAACTTCACTAGCCCTGTGGCTAACCTGTGGAAAAATGATAACTTTATATATAATATACCGTATGTATATGTGTATATACACACACGTTCTCCAGATCTTGTCGGTGGGCTTGCATTTAGGCAGATTCAGTATTGGTTGGGTTGTAATATATTGACGTGAATCATTTAACTTCTGTTGTGTTCCTTGGTTTGCAGTCCTTTTCCCCCCTCCTAAAAGTCTGGTGTGATGCTACATCTATGCAAGAAAAATTAAGCTGGCATTATCTTCTGTCGGAAAACTTGAACTAGTTTGAAGGTGTTTTTTTTTTTTTTTTCTTGGCAGGTGCCAACTCACATTTCCCAAGCTCTGCAGAAGGTAGTTGGACACGAGTCTGAACTGAAAGCTCTGTAGTAGCAATTAGTGCTGCACAGGGCTTGAGCTGATGAACTTAGCCGGGTGCCAGGGTACGTTATCTCTGAGCTCAGCCGCGCTCTGCTGCAGCGGCTCAGCTTCTGCTGGGGGCTCACTTGTGTCCAGCTGTGCCACTTGACTTTTGTAGAAACAGAGAGGAGGTGGTACTTCTCACGTTGTATGTTTGACTTGCCTGAAATAAGTATAGGACCTTTTTGTGCTTTTAGTGGTTTTTTTCTCATTATCAAGTGTGCCCATAAACTGAGCAGTGCTGCTGTGCACGGTGTTCACACTTGCAGACTGTGGTGGAGATGCTGCATTGGCTGCCCCGCAGGTCCTGAAGGGAGCTGGAGGCACTGACCCTGTATATCAGTCCAGGCGTGTGGCCCTGAGCACTCTCAGGGACCTTGCTGGGATAAAACTTGGTTGATGTCTATGTTGGCAGCCTCTAGACCAGAGGATGAAGTTGTGACCTGCTTTGGGTGCTGCCACTGGGGCTGTGCTGAAGGAGCTCCTCAGGAATTTTTCAGCCCAAAAGTAAGATATTTTTTGTCTAAAGGAGGCACAGTCAAGGAGTGTGCTGCCTCAACAGCTGCAACCACCATGAATTTTCTGCCTGAGGAGCCTTCCCATGTTCTCTAGAGAGCTTGGGATTGAAAGCACCTGCATTGCCAGCAACTCCCTGTGTCAGGACGTGCCAGTCCAGTAAGTAATGGAGCAGATAGAGTGATGTGTAATGGTCCTGTTGAACAAGAAGTACTGCCTGGCAAGTGAGTGTAGTGCCTGGGAAAGAAGACAGAGGCTTAGGGGCCCATCAGGCTGATTTTTACCATCTTTATTAACCACAGGCTCTGTCCACTCAGTGTGATAGACTTGAAAACCTGGCATGTTGAACAAAAGTAAACTCTTTTGGTGAATAAGTGAGTTTAGCGTTT
Organism: Atrichornis clamosus; assembly: GCA_013400975.1. Lineage (NCBI taxonomy): Eukaryota > Metazoa > Chordata > Aves > Passeriformes > Menuridae > Atrichornis > Atrichornis clamosus. The sequence continues at coordinate 70,554 of WBMZ01002281.1, forward strand.
GAACTGTGCATGGATACAGTTTAAACTGGTGAGAAAGCCATGCAGTTCTTGTGCGGAAATGTTGGTTCCCGTAAGAGCAGTGGAAGTTTTTATGTTGGTTTCACTAGGTTTGTAATTCCACCTTCTTCCCCTGCCGTTGCTCCTTGACTACTCATTGTTGGGGTTAAAAGGAGCTGATATTTATGAGAGGAAGTACCCCAGGCACTCAGAAGACTTTTTCCATGTGCAGGTTTGTGATATCTTATCAGAAGGAGCTGCACAGTGGGATTATAGCCAGCGAGGTGGCAGAAAGGATGGGTGTTGGGAGGAGTGACGGCGTGCCCACAGCCACTGGTGCCATGCCTCTCTTGACACTGTTCCCTGCAATGGGATAGTCTTACTGCACGACTGTGGTGCAAAACCAGCTGTACTGGTGAAACACAGCTTTCCTTGCCTGGCTGCAAATCACTGAAAAGCAGCCTCTAGTCCCCGTAAGTAGAGGCTGTCAGCAGTTTGGGCAAATGCTCAGTACCTTTTAGCAGAGGTGTAACTTCTGGTTTATTCCGTTTGGCTGCTGGAGTTTTCTCGCTGTGGCGGTTGCAGTTGCTCCCCTCCCGGTAAATGTATTGTGTGTACGCTCACCTGTAGGATGTCGCGGCACTGATGGCAGCCTTTTCTGAGGGAAGTAGGTGGAGGCAGCGAGTGCCTGGTCCCAGTGTGTGTTGCCGCTCAACAACTGAAATGGTGTTGGGCAACTTCCTGCGCCGCGTTGCTGCTGTCGGCAGCTCCGGGTGACTCAGGGCAGGACGCGGCTCCGCTGTCGACAAGTGCTCGCTTGCAGGCTCCAAACCCCGTCCACACCAGGAGGCTCCGTGTGGGGTGTCTCTTTCCAGATCCAGCGGCTTGGCTCCTAGAGAAGACACAAGAAAACCCTGAGATGCTGCTTCAGGTTTTTTTCTGGCTGGATCTCTTCGTGTGAGGTGTATTTGTTCCCTGTCACGTTACACGTGCCTTCTGACTGGGCGATGGCGAGCTCTCCATCCCATCCTGGCCATGCTGGGTAAAAGCACACGGCGATGCTCCGGGGTGCTTCCAAAATACAAGTCAGGTCAGGAAGAAGGAGACAGCTCACCCGTGCTTTGGTAATAAATTATGTGGAACGGGAGAAATGCTGCCTGATGCCAGCCAGCGTCTTTATGACCCCTGGTACTCTGCCTCCTGCCCGTAAAACATTATGGCTGTGGCAGCACGAGGGTTGGGTCAGTCCAGGTTTGGAGAGCACTGCTCAGTGCTCAGTGCCGAGTGCCTGCTGGCCAGTGTGGCTGGCAGCTGCGAAACCTGGCTGTTGTGTTTGGAGTGGGAATGCCTGTGTCATCGAGTGGTTGCTCAGGGGTAGCAGGACCATTTTAAGAGAATTTGTGTAGATAGAAATACTTACATGAAAAGTCAACTGTGTGGATTTTGACTTTTTGCCTTGTGCATTCAGGTTTTTTTTCCATTATGTTCAGACTTAGAGCTCCTTACTTTTTCATCAAAGGTTAGGGAAAGTTAGGGACTCCATTAAATTGCCTACTGCAGGAATCACCTCCCACCCCAGTTCTTCTGCGCACTCAGGCTTTGTGTCTTTTCTTGTGTTATTTTCAGGACATTCCTGTCTCGTATTTTACAGCTACTTTTAGTTTCCTGGTTCGAGTGTGGTCCTGTGCTTGCTTTCTTTTTAACAGTGTCACTGGATTCTGTTGTGCTTAGATTTGGGACAGGTACATGGTTGCCTAAAAGCCAAGTACTAGATATGGAGAGAGCTCGGTGCCTGGAAAAGTTTCACGAAGTAGAGCTGAAGGAGTGGGAGCTGGGAAGCTTCCCGCCAAGCAGCAGCCACTCATCCCTCATCCTCTGGTCTGTGAGGACCACCCCCAGCCGGTTTGGTTTGGGGATGTGCAGTAGTCAAAACTTAGGAGAGTTTTCTTGTTTGTTTGTTTAAACAGAAAGCCAAGTTCAACACGTGGAATGAAATTAAAAGCAAGTTGGCCAGGAAGGTCAGCACGACAGAGAGCATTGCTTTGTCTTCCCTGGGGCTCTGGAGGAGAACTTGCACTTTGGGATCAGGAGCTGGGAAGCAGCAGTTGGGGACAGCTTTGCAATCACAGTGTTGTACCAGTGATGTGGTTTTGTGATACAACTCCAATATTGCTCTCCAATTAAATCTTGCAGAAGGGTCTCTTGACGTGAAGCTTCAAGTTGTTGGTTTTCAGCTGGAAGTCGGGAGTTTTGGTATTTTAAAGGCTGAAAAGCTGGATGGGAAAGATAGCTTTAGGTTCTCTAGTGTTGGTAAGTTGGTACTGACACCAGCTGAAATGTAGCTATATTCACTTCTGTTTCAAGAGGATGGTAGAGGAACACATGGAAGGGTTACCCTGGAAAGGGAATTAGCATCAGAATTATTTTGCAAGGCATTCTTTCAAATGGCTCACTTGTGAATATATCAATGGCTTACTTTTTTTTTGCATTTTAGTCCACTTAGCGATCACAGTATTGAATTTAAGGAAAATGACCCTTAAGCATCTCTTGAAAAGCTACTATTGGATGTAAAGCATTTTTCTTAAAAGCACTTACTTCCCTTTCTGTGACACCAAAGGTTTTTCTTGATGGTTTAGATTTCATTGCTTGTTTGAGTGTTTTGGTTTTTTCTATTTTCATATCCCAGTTTCTCTGTTAGACTGTTTTCATCTGCATGTTTTAAATCTGAGGCACAGGGAACCAGGTCCAACAGTGACTGCAGCTTTTGGAAAAACTTCACATTTGCAAAGTCTCTGAAGGCAGTGCTAGAATAAATGTCCCAGAGGCTCTGGGCTGTGCACGGGGTCTGGACTGGGGTCAGGGCATGTCTGAGTTCATGTATCATTTTCCCTTCAGATATTTGTTTCAAACACAAAACCACTTGTGTGTGTTTATATGTGTGCTTAACAAAAAAATGCAAACTTGTATGAAAAAAGTTAGATGAAATCTTTCTCTCACTCCCTCCCCTTCCCTGGGTTAGGATGAGGGTTCATTTAATCCCTTCCCTTTTGCAGGATTTCTTAACTTTTCTTGATACTGCGCCTTTGGTTTTCCCCCAACCCTGCCTTTAATTATATTACAGGGTGCAGGGGAACACTGACACTAAAGAGGCGTTAAAATGAGAGAGGCTTGGAAGCATTTCCACAAATCCCTGGAAAACCTCTCTTCCCTTTTGAGCCCACCAATGCCAAGTTTAAAATGAAGCCCCTGAGCTTATGGCTTGTCCAGTCCTTTGGTTGGTTGGTTTTATTTTCAGGCTGGATTTGAGAAGCTGTTAAGTGCCTTTTTAATGTTTTTTTTTTAACAATTATTTTTAATTTTACCCTGCTTCGCAAGCCAGGAGGAGTGGGAGGGGCCCTGCTGGAGGTGCTGCCCCAGGGAGCATCTCTGGGTGTCCTTTGTCACCCAGGGGGTCCATCTCCTCCGCACACACTGGGCCCCAGCTTGCTGAAATCTGTGGCTGAGAGGTGGTTTTATCCTCGGAAGACTGTAATGCCTTTAGTTGTCTTGGATACGTGACATCATATAGTGTTATAATCAAATATAGGCTTTTCTCAGGGCTAGGGGGGAGGATCTCAGCTGACCTCGAGCAGGGGTGTGAGATGTGCAGGGCATGGAGCAGAGCAGCCCGAGACAAAGGAGATGATGAGTGGGGAGCAGGGGTGTGTTAGTAGGGGGCAGCATGGTTTGGTGTCGTCCTTTTAATGTTCCCAGTCAGGCAGGTGCTTTTTATTGATGGGTTTTCATTAGTTGTGCCAGGATTTATTTTTTTTTGTTGTTGCTTTTCCCTCCAACATGCAAAGACTCGTAGCTGGTCCTGCGCTGTGTGCATGCTGACTTGGAAGTTTATCCCCAGCTTGGGTAGGTGAGCAGTGGCAGTCATTTATTTGTGCAATTCTTGGGCTGTTTTGGTAACACACGTTGATGTATGTAAGTCAGGACAAGCCTTTATGCTTCTTGTAAAATGCAAGGGAATGTGAAAAATCAATAGCAGAGTTTGCTGTTGGTGTAGTTGCTTGCATGCAAAGGCACGTACTGATAGTCTTAAATATTCTTACAGAGCCTGTTTGTCCCAGTACAGAAGTTGTGTGAAAAACACAAATGCCTGGCTCTGTAGCTAAGGCTGCACACCCTGAGCATGTTGTGTAGAGAGGAGGTGCAGAGCTGCTGTCATTAATCAAAGTGTGGTATGGCTAAATAATCTTTTTCCCTGGATTAAAATTATATTCGACTCCTCAGATTTGGATAATGCATGGTAAGACTTATTTTTTTATTTTTTAAACCTGGAGGGAAGTCACTGCACTGTTGGCAGGTTCCAGATCTTCCCACTATTTGCAGAGGTGACCTAGTTGCTCGGCTGGTCCTACAGAAATAAATAGGTATGTTTAGTTGTGGAGAAGGTTGTCCTAACCTGGGGCACTGCTGTTGTGCAGGTGCCAAATGGCACCTTTCATCTGATGCCACTTGTAAAGAAGGATCAGGCAGCAACAGCAGCTCTGTTCTCATGCTAACTTGGCATGGACAAGGCTGTGGCATCTTTTAGCAAATAGAATTCTGTCTTGCCAGGTCAGTGAGTCCAGGCATGGTGGCCACAGTACCAAAATGATACCTGTGCAATGCTGCTGAGTTTGGAGAAGGTCACCTTTGGTGGGATAGTGGTATCTGCCACAGCTTTGTCCTTTGGAGCCGGATTCGGTTGGAGCTGATAACTTCTTCCAAGAAGGGCTATTGCAAAATAAGTGTGCTTCCCTGCATGCCTGAGGATATGCCCAGTTTTGATAAACAGTTGGCCTATATTAAAGCAGCTTTGTCTTCATAAAATGCTCACACATCAAAGCATTTGCCCCTGTGGCAGAACGTAGCGGTGCTCGGGGTCTTCCATGAAAATGCAGTCATAGCTGGGGATGTGTGTGGGGCCAGGCAAACCTGGTTTAACTCAGATGTGCTCTGCTGGGCTGAGAGCCTTTCTGTGCTCATAGCCTTTGCCAAACTTAGCTCTTCAGTGAGTTTGAGAGAAGACTGCAAAAAAAAAATTACCTTGTCTTGAGACATTGAGTCTCCTGCAGTCAGTCTGTGCTTCTCTGAACCTGACTGCTGCCTTAATACACCTGCAGCCTTCATCAGCCCCTTCGGACCTGGGCTCTGCTGTTTGGGTTGTGAGAGGTCTGGAAGAGCAGGTCTTCACTGGGCTTTGGGTGCTGGACTGGCATGGATTAGCAGGGAGGTCTGCTCCTGGCTTTTATGTGTTCTCTTGAGTGATGCCAAAAATCACAGACTGCTGAAGGAAGGTTGTCTCTCTCACCTCTTTTCTGATGCATCCTAACTTTGATTTGAGCAACCTCAGTTGACTTTGCGGCCTTTTAATGTTCTTACCCTAGAATCATAGTCTGTCTATAATTACCATGCAGAGTGATGGGCACCTCCACTGTGATACCTCGAGGAGTAAATGTTTTGGTTGGCCTTTCTCTTGAAAGTGCTATCAGGAGATAGATGCTTGAGTTCCTTAGGATTGGGATGCATGAAGCTGTGCTTTCAGTTGCAGGTGATAATACCAGTGAACAGCAGCATTGTTTGTCACTCTGTGCTCATTGGTAGGGTAAAGCACATGGGCAGAGCACAAACTCTTCCACATTTTTCAGAGGTGTGCTTAAAGCAGGTTATTTTTGTATTTGTGTGGCTGGAGGTTGCCTTCTGGCTCTGCTTTCAGGGCTGGAGCCGTCCCCATGGGAATTATCAAAGCATCTGCACTGGAGTGCTGCGTCTGTGTTCTTTTCTTCTCACAGTTTGCTCTCCTTGCTCTTACTGTGGTTCTCCTGCTGGGTCATCCCTGTCCACAAAACCCAGCCAGCTTACAGCAAAGATGGCTTTGGTGAATTCCATGACCCTTATGTAAAATATAAAACCCCCAAATATTGGAAGTGGTAATCTTGAAAATGACAGCTTGGAGGCCGTGTTCTGACAGTCCCATCTGCATATGGCCAATCAGAGTGCACATGGAGAAAAAAATTGTGAATTTTGGGTGTCATTTGGGGTCTGTGTGAATGAAGAGGGGCTCTGTAGAGCACACAAGCTGAGCACAATGAAGTTAAATATCACTTCATTAAAATAACTTTCCTTTAGCATACTCTGCTGTCTCATATTTCAGTTATCCCTGATGCAGCATTCAGTGTAGACCACTGGAGAACACCCTTTGAAAACTGCAGCAGTTGTGGAACTGTGATTTTATTTTTTTCTTATTTATTAGTTGATAGTAGTCTAATAATGGCCTTTATAGCTTTCTAGAAAAAAAATATGGCAGTTTCTGATGTGTTCGTGTAGAAGATGTGCGAGGTGGTGAACTAGGATAAGAAGGCAATGAGTTGTGTGGAATTTTGTAATGCATTTACTAAGAGAAACATGGCACTAACCTATATTATTTACTCTATTACTTGCAAATAATTTTTATTTTCAAGTAGGGCATTAATTATGCTAATGATCCTCTGCTAAAACATAGTAGTGTGAAAATAAATAGTGCACTGACACCACAAAGTCTACCTGATTATACGTGCCAGCTTAATAAGTTGTTTTATTTTTTCCCTTATATTTTTGAGAAGGCTGAGCATGCCCAGGCCATATTTCTGTTGAAAACAGACTTTATTGCCCTCTTTCACCTAAGAAATGAATGCAGTGACCTCAAGACTTGCATGTGTGTGTGAGCATGTGCATATTCTTGATCAGCCATGCTGACGGAAGATTTGTAAAGGGAGATTTCGTGCAACATGAACCGAGAGCTAAAATTACCAAAACACGGCTGTGAGGTGTAAGCTCCTGTGTAGCTGCCTAAAGAGGAGCTGAACAAGGGGGCAAAGTTAATCATTATAAAGAGAACAGAGCAACTCGCGTTGCAGCAGAGTTGGGGTTTGTCTCACTGCATGAATTTTATCACTAGCTCTTTGTTTGGTTTTTTTTTTTTAATTTAAGAAAGGATTGAAGAAGTGACATGAACATATGTATATATGGCTGTGTTTAAAGCCAGCCATCGCCGACTGCCAATATAAATCTGCTCTGGTGCCTTGGGGGAGAAGTAAATTGTAGGGAGAGCAAAGCTATTTTTGACCAGCTATTTCAGCAGCTCACTTTGCTTTAATTTTTTTTCTTTTTTTTTTACTGACTGAACTGGCAGTTAATCATACCCATCCCTGCACTTAATAGAAATAGAAATAAATAGAAAATAAAAAAATTTACAGATGGTTTCCAGCACTGCTACTGGTAAGCATAAGGGCAGGTGCTGTTGTCAACACAGCTTTGCAGTAACTGCTGCAAGCGTGTATGAGCAGATGAGGAGAGGAGCAAAAATTGCTGGTGGGAAGCCCGATGTGTTTCCTGGGGGAGCCCCAAACTCTGCACCTCATGACTGCCTGGCACCAGGTAGGGGCTGGCAGGACTCTGGCTCCTGTTGGGGAGCATAAAATGGGTTATCCTGTTGCCTTTCTATGTCTCCACGTCACTCCTCCCTTGCACGCATCGCTCCCCTTCTCCACAGTAAGGAGGCCGGGCAGTTGTGTACTCCCGTGGGCTCCCATGGAGGCTGCCAGGTTAGAGCTGTGTGGTTTTGGGGGTGGCACAGCCAGGCAGTGGACGCAGGCTGGCCAACTCCTCACCTCTGCTTTGTAGGGGAAGATGCAAGTGCACAGTGAGACGTGTTTGCTGACAACTGGGGTAAGAAAACATCCAGTAACTGCGTAGAGCTGTCTGGTGAGCTGTGATACGGGAACTATCCTCGTCCGGAGCTCTTGCACTGGGAGCTGCAGCATGAAACCAGAATGATAGCACTTAGTGGGACAGGGGACTGGAGTGGGGTTTGGGTTTTTGTTTGTTGTTGGGGTTGGGGTTGTTGGTTTTTTTACAGTTAGTATGAACCTCAGTCTTTCTTTTTGCTGCATCGGTAGTTGGAGTGTCTTATGTCTGTAGTGCACGTGTGTGTGTGTGCAGGTACACACCCTACAGCTGTACAGTGGTTTTGGTGCTCTGTACTTCTGGTGTTGGCCAAAGCTGTGGCTGCTGTGGAGCTCTGACATGGTCACATCAGCAGGAGAAAAACAGCTGTTCCCATAACATAGTTTGCTAGAAGACACCTTTTAAAACTCTATAAGCAAGGTGGTTTTTGTTGGTGTAGTGCCTCTAGAGCATGGTAGCCTGTTAGATGGTGCATTCTGGGTGGCAGTTTTTGGTAGATAATAATTTTAGTGTTTTGTTGCTTTGGAGTTTTTTGTGTAAATGGTCAGCCATTATTTCTGCACCAGATCTGAGCTGCCACCCCTGTGGATGGTCCCTTGCAGTTGAGAGCTGGTCCCAGTGCCCTCTGCTATGCAGGGGAGCCCAGGTTAGGACAGCAAGCCCCTTGCGGGAGGGGAAGAAGATCTTTTGGACCCAGGCAGCTCTGCGGGACCCAGCTGATGAACTGATAGGCTGGCCAGCTCTTCCCCTGGTAGAAACAGGCAGCAGCACTTGGGAATGACTGTGACTTGTCGGGGGTGGTAAAGACTTCATTTGCACTGCGACCACAAAAGCACTTTATGCTGAGTTAAGTTTTGCAATTTCTTTTTCAGTCTTTGGACACCAAGGGCAAAGACGTCTAAATAGGGTCAATTTACAATATAATGAATGTAACTAAAGAGTTAATGTGAGAGCTGATTAGATCCTCCCTGTTTAGGTTTTTTCCAGATTTTGGACATTGACTTCAAAATAGCTATTATTTCTATGTCTGAATTGGTGTTTCAAGATCAGCAGTTTCCAAATGCTTCCCATAAGCTCTGGTTATAAACCAGGGGGAGTTAACACATCCTCATGAGATTACTGGGAGGTTCTGTTGGCCCCTGGCTCTCACCAGTGACTTCAGTGTTCATGCACAGCATGGGGATGGTGCAGCCCTGTATTTGGGTTTGGTGGGCTCCTGCTGAGTGTGATTTTTTTTGGTGGTTTGCAGTGCTTTCTGACCATCTGCTTTGTTGCAGCCCAATAAAGCTAAATGGGTCCAGTCACTGGAATGACTCCGGATAAGAAAGCTGAAACGCCCGGAGCAGAAAAGGCTGCAGGACTACGGCAGTGCCATGGGATGGGCAGCCTGCCCGACGTGGGCGACGCCGGCAAGCCAAAGGCCACCGTGGTGGACAGAGATTCAGCAGATGATGAGCTCACAAATTTGAACTGGCTGCACGAAAGTACTAACCTGCTAACAAACTTCAGCCTCGGGAGTGAGGGCCTTCCCATTGTTAGCCCTTTATATGACATCGAGGGTGACAGCGTGCCATCCTTCTCGCCATCCTGCTACCAGAACCCTGAGAAAAAATCCTCCACTTCCAAACCCCCGTACTCTTTCAGCCTTCTCATCTACATGGCCATTGAGCAGTCCCCCAACAAGAGCTTGCCTGTCAAAGAAATCTACAGCTGGATCCTGGACCGCTTCCCCTACTTCGCCACGGCACCCACCGGCTGGAAGAACTCGGTCCGACACAACCTCTCCCTGAACAAGTGTTTCCGAAAGGTGGAGAAAAGCCATGGCAAGGTGAGACCTGTCAGGAGGGAGGTGGAGCAGGTTTGAAGTTCACGGAGAAATGGAGAAGGTTCTGTTGTTCTTAAGGATGTTTTGTTTGGGTGGTTTCTTTTCCCCACCATGTTGTCCTAACACTTTATTTGCAGATGGAGATGCTTCGGAAATGCTGCTGCTGACAACTCACAGGATGACAAAAGTCACTTGGTTTTGTTGTTTATTGTTGACCTGGATACACCCAGCTATGATGCATTGTTTTGAAATCTGGCAGAAATGCAACTGCAAAGGACCCTGTTTCCACTTACAATTTTGTTAGCTTGCCTGAAACTTCAGATATCTCTCTCAGGATTTCTTCGTGATGAAGCTTCTTAAACTACTGCTTTCTCTTATTTCCCAGTGATGAAATTTTGGGGTATATGCCCCCTTCCCTGCTTCTCCAGCACGGCCATGGCTAGGATTGCACTGGCAAGCAGAATAAATTGCAGGATGCCAGCCAGCTTGCCTGCTTGGCTAGCAGGGGTGTTGCCCCTCTGGGAGCAGCTGTGGTCCTCTGCAAGGTGCCCTTGCTTGCAGGCACACTGTCTGTGCGTGGCTCAGTGTTTCTCAGTCCAGCAGCTTTCTCCAATATTAAATTGACTCTTTCACTTGTGATCTCCTGTTACACTTAGCACAGCTCTAGCCTTCCAGTAACCGTATTAATTCCTGCATTTAATGGATTGTAATGCTTTAACCTCTGTCATAAGATAAGATGTGTGTCTCTGCATGGTGCAGACACACTTCCTAAAGTCAAGGATACTCTTTTCTGTACCAGTTCTTTCTTCTTCTGATTTATGTGATTTTTCTAGTGACTTTCTTCCTCCCTCTCTCATTTCCCATCTCATTCCTCAAAGAGCTGGCTCTGACTTAAATAAACTAACAAACCACATACTGAAAGTCAACAAACAAATCCTGTGCTTGGAGGTCAGACTTGGTGGTAGCAGACTTGTTATCAGAAATGCCTGCAATGCCTGGCATGCTTGACAGCCTCTTGCTGAAGAGAGGGGTCCTGGAGCTGAGTGGGCATTGGGAAGGACTACCTTGTACTGATAGGACTGAACACCACTGCTTCTCAGTTTTCCTGCTTTTACATTCAATTTTAGGGTGTTGTTTTCCCAAGCAGCAGCAGCTTTGTCCTGAAAAATGGGACAACTCCAGTAACTCCCCCACCTCAGAGTCCTGCTGAGTGTTAGGACAGGCTCTTAATGTGGCTCCAGGTGCTGGAATGGGGTAACTGAGATGCTCAAGCTGTGCCTCTGTGGAGGACTGGATCCGAGCAGGGACCACACGCTGCTGCAGGTGACAGAAGTGCTGTTAAAGGACTAGGTGGCTCTGTCCACATGAGTCTCAGAAGAATTAGGGTAGGAAAGGAAAATCTAAATTGGTATATGAGTTCCTTCTGTCTGTGGATCTGCCCTTCAATGCTCTGCTGTTTCCAGCCTCGTGGGTTAGGAGTTACCAGTCAGACCTGTTGTCTTGGCACTTGGGGGGCAGGAGCTCGAGACTGCCTGGTCCCCTGCTTACCCTGGCATTTCCACGAGTACTGCTGGGCTCAGAGGATGGCTGGCTGCTCGATGTGACATCTCTAGTAGGAAGAGCAAAATGCAGAGTATCTAGCACCGCTACCAGCAAGGTGATGCTGATGTGCTCTGTCAGTGTTTTCCCAAGGCTCCAGAGACTGCAGAGCTCTCTAATTCTAAAGAACAGAAACTGCGCTTACCAGAAAAAAACCACCCCAAAAAAGCCCCTCCTGAAACTTTGCTGAAGCTTCCTCATTTCCAACAAACAGTGGTTAAATCTTTACCCTCTGCACCACTTAGAAAAGGACACCAGATGAGGGTACTGCTACAAATTCTTTTTGCAAAATAAGTGTGGCACACAGCAGCATGCATGGACTCCGTGGGAGTTGATCTGGCAGGTGATGGAAAGGCTGTAGACCCCTTTGGATGAGCTCCTCAGGTGTCACTTCTTGGAGCAAGCAGCAGTTGCTCAGGAGCTCATTTTGCTGATCCTGTTGCATGTAACCATGTGCTAGCCATGCCACTGGGTGCTCCTAGGAGAAGGCCAGATAATTTTGGGTTTTTTCCCCATTTTTTTCTTTGTTAATGATATTTTGTATCTCAAAGGGAGCACACAATCAGCTTTCTTCTATCCCAAGTGCCTCTGGAAGCAGAGAGGTCCATGTCATGTTGTATCAGAGGAGCATGGTTTATTTGGTAATGTCAGGGTAAGAAGGGTTTTAAAGCCTTTCAAATGAATCTGGGCTCTTAAGTTGGAAGAGTGTAAATGTCTGTCAGGAGGGGAACCATCTGCATCCCAGGGCACGCTGCTCTCTGCCACCTCCCTGACTACTGCTGATGGCTGTCAGCTATGAAATCACCTCTTGGAGGTCTGGCAGCAAACGTAGGAAGAGTCTGTCCTCATCTTTGCCATAATGCTGATATTTTGGTTTGGACTGGGAGTGCACCTTGCAGTGAACCTCCTGATTTTTCCACACTTACCCTGCTGAGCTGGCACTGTGGGGCAGTTTCAGGACACGTGCACTGGATTAATTTTGGCTGGTGCTGACCTGGAGGAGTTGCTGCAGTAGCATGCTTGCTGTGCCCCGATGGCTCTGGGCATTGTCCGCAAGACCCTGCTGGAGCAGATCTGAGTAGAATGTCCAAGGCACATGCAGGTGACCCCTCAGCACCAGCTCCCTTCCTCTGCAGAGCTCTTTCCACCAAGCTGTGGCACATCATGTTGCAGATGTAGCAGTGGATGGTTGTTCTGTTTGTATATTTGCATCAGCCAGCAAAATACGTGCAGGCTGCAGGGCTTCAGGAATCTAGGACAGCATCCAGAGATTGGGAGAAGGCCGTCCTTGCTTGGACTGCTGGAAGAAATTGTATATTGTGGTTTTCTTTTAGTGAGTGGTGCTGGAGGGAAGGAAACTACCTTGAGATGCCTTATGAGCCAGCATTGCAGTTGAGAGGAGGAACTTCTCATGCCATGGAATCAGGATGCGTGTACATCATCACATCTCTGCTAAAATACCATTGCCTGCTCTGTGTGCCCACAGCATGATGCTGCTGTATCTAAGTGGTTTGTCAAGGTTTACCCCAGGTGACAGACCCATGAGCTGAAATACCCGTTCTTGTTAGAGCTGCCGTCGAGCACGTGTCTGTAGTCATCCAGGCAGATGAGATTTCCAGTGGGTCTCTGGTAATGGTGGTGATGAACAGCAAGGGGGTAATGCTGGAGTAGTCCCAGCCTTTCAGTGTATCTGCTGTGGTCCTGGTGCCCCTGAAGATGAGGAGGTGTGATTGTGAGTCAGTGGTCCTCAGAAGATAGAGCTAATAATTTTTGCATCTTAAGCACTGTCATGCTGCCTTGGGGTTGGGGAGAGGGGTGCCTGTGGTGTGAAATTGCTGTTTTTGAGGGAGCAGCATCTGCTGTACAGCACAGAAGGACCTCAAGAAAAAAGTGGCTTGGAGCTGGAAGCTGTGAAGAGTTTTCCTGCTCTTTGCTAGGCTTGTTTTTGCAATCGTGGCATTGGGGATTATTCATTAATTGATACCACTGAGGAGAAGAGGTGTAAGGAGGCAGGAGCAGCATCCGCATCAAACATCAATTTGCCAGGCCACTGCTTGCATGGGTGTGGCCCTGCCACTGCTTCCTCTAGAGGCTGGGGGTTACAGGGCTTGAGTATCTCCATCTTCTTGGTAAATACGTGATTTAGGTTTTTGTTTGTTTGTGGGTTTTTTTCCTTGATAAGAGATGGTGGTAAAGAATCTGTGTAGCTCTTCAAGTATTTGGGCAAAGAGCAGGGCAGGTCCCATCCATGAGTCTGTAGAGATGCCTTTTATCTGGTAAAAGTCTTGGTGAATATATGATACACGTCTGTGCACAAAGACAGTATTTTCCAGTGGCTCGCCTTGCTCAGGTGGCAGCAGCTGGTGAGCAGTATCCATACCTGATGGAGCCAGGATTGCTGCCCAGGTCTGAAGCTCGTGGATGGCTCTTTGCAGCACAGGGACAGGTGTCTGCCTCTGCAGTGAGCCTGAGCCGCCAGCACCAGCTGAGTTGCTCTGCTTTGGTTGCTCCTTGGGCTTTACTCCCTGGGCTGGAGGAGGTGCGTGGTGGGGTGGTGGTAAAGGATAAGGATGGATCATGGGAGGCTTCTTGTTTCCAACCCACATTTCTATAATCCAGCCCTGAAATGCTGGGGGCTGGAAACTTTCTGTCGTTACAAAATAGCTCCAATACTTTGAAACATAGGAATTATTTTCCTTCCTTTATTTTTGCCTAGGTAAAATCCTGCAAGTCAACATTGATACATTAGAAAGATGCAGAAAAGGTGATAGGCCAAAAACTAATCTCAGAACCATATGACTGTCCTGTGCATTTTGAGATGCAGAGTAAGAGTTTGGTGGCCTCTCTGCACTGGCTCTGGAGAGACATTTCTCTAGATCTTAAATAAAAGTTAAACCTACATTTCATTCCAACACTTGCCTTACTGTTGATGTGAAATTGTAACCTCCAAAGGTGGTTTCTCATTTTAGAGCGTCCTAGGATTAGTCTTTGCTAGCAGAAATGGCACAGTCTATTCTGGCATGTTTTCAAGCTGGATGTATCGATTCTATGGATTTTCCAGCTCCAGTTGTGGCAGGCTTTCCCCTAAAACACGACACTAAACTCCAGACCTAGGCTGGACTTCTGCCACCTGTGTTTGCTAAGCAGAGGGTGCAGGTGAAGCACAGGAGCAGCCCCATGGGCCTCATCTCTTTAGCTCAATGTCTGCTTTTAGTGTCTCTAAAGGTGGGTGGAAGTGTGGTTTCACATTACACATATCCCAAAGAAGAAGTCACCCTGTTTACTCCCTGTTGCATTGGATCTGTCAGTGTTGGTATCATTTCAGGGTGTGCCTGAGCTCAGCCTGCTGTTGGAATACCCACCCAAAATCCTCCTGTTATGTTGTCAGGGCAGCAAACAGGAGGAGTACCTGACTGGGAAGATGAAAGAGGGCAAACTAACCCCCAGCAGCCGAACTGAATTAGCCATGAAGTGAAAGTGCTCACCTAAAGTAGCAGATAAAGTAGCAGATAAAACAGTGTTTTGCTGAGCAGTGGTTTGCTGATCCGGGAGTTTCTGCTGCTCCCTGGGGGGAACAGCCTCAAAACTATGAAAGGAAGGGGAAAAAAAAGCCAGCTGGGCAAGGCTGGGATGCTGGGGAAGGGGGTCTGGGAGAGGTGCAAGGAAGGGATCAGGGTGTAAGTCTGTCATTGAGATGATGGATAGAGCCAGTTGGGAGCATTCCCCTTGTTAGTACCTAGGTGGCTAAATCATCCTGCCAGCCACCATGGCTGTTTAATAATTAAAGATCAGCTTCTTGATAAGTCTTACAGGCTGTGCTCAGTTTTAGCATGTAAAGATGAGTATAAGGAAGATTCAGGTTAAAAAAACTTGAAGAGATGCAGCAGCTCAGAGATCTTTGTGAAGACAGTGACTTCAACTAAAATTGCAGAACTGCATCTCTTTTTCAGCTGGGGCTCTCCCTGGCTTGGTTTTTTTCTATTGATAGCAAGGTGTTTCCTCTTCTCAGAAAACCCCTGTAACTTAAATAGAACCACAGACTTCCATGCTTTGTAAGTACTTTTCAGTCTGTACTAAGTCATGGAGCATCCATCCATAAAATGGTGTTACTGCCCCTGTGATAACTGGCAGGAGGAGGCCAGCTGGCCACTGTGGGCTCACAGGAGGTTCTCTGTGAATCTTGAGTTCTTGCTGTGATATTTAGCCCCCCAAAATCCTTTAGAAGCATCATACTGTTCATGTGTACATCTGCCCTATCCTTCAGCCATGTACCTTTCCTTTTCTGTAACATATGTTTTCCCAAGGAAATCTGGTGCTGTTATGTGCAGAGCTTTTAGCTTATCTGTCAGGTTGGTGATTATAGAATTGTTTTAACTTCCCTATTTAATTTTCTTCTTTAAGTTGTGAGAACTAGCAGGCTCAAAAAAAATAGGTTCTTTATTTAGTAAATTTGTGAAGAAACCTTTGAGAGGAGCGAGAGGTACTTTGTCTTCCTTAAGTTTCAAAATATCTAATATCAAGAATGACTAGCACAGGGGTGCTTACGTTGTTAGGCGCATCAGAAATACATTACGTTTTCAGATTTTGAAAAAGTGGGAGTAATCCATTTTGTAGCTGGGCATTGAGCGAGATCCTTTTCTAGGATGATGGAAAGCTAAAAGAGTGTGTGTCTATATCTAAACCAAGGGAAAGGTGCTTTGGTTTCTTACCTCGAAACGTGTTGATAAAAAGACTGCTGATCAATTTCCTGATGCCTGGACAGATCCTTAAACTCACAGCTGTGTTTACCAAGTGTTAAAATGAGGTTTATAGCTTTTGAGGGACAAATGTGAATGGAAATGGGGCTTTGGAGATGCTATCCCAACCTGCAAAATGGGTGCTTCCATAGTGTATAATGAGGGTCTCAGGACCGTTTTCTCAATGTTGGGAGCGTCCTCTTCCCATGCAGGCAGAGGAACTGCCTGCGAATGTTGTGCCTCAGCTGTACAGTGGTGCATGCCTACGTGCAGTCATTGCACTGTGCTGCAACTTGGGAATATTAAATTAGAAAGGACTGTTCACAGCCTGCTCCTGGATTTTCTAACTTGCCGTGTTTCTTCGTTGCAGGTGAATGGAAAAGGGTCGTTGTGGTGCGTTGACCCAAAATATAAACCTAATCTTGTCCAAGCACTGAAAAAACAGCCCTTTTCCTCAGCACTTGCATTTTATACTCCGCCGGCGTCGCCACCCAGGTAGGTGAATTTTCTCATCCCAGCAGGGCCTGTGGTTACACTGCTCCCCTGGCAGAGGGTGTTGATGTGTTGTTACCTGAGAGCAGAATCTGCGTGGGGCTTAGGTGAGACCAGCAGGATGAGATGGGGAGAGGCAGTGAGCTTCCCAGATAGCACACCTGGGGTGTGTCCCAGTTTCTTCTCAACTGTGGGAGAGTTAAAGAGAGGATGGTCAGGAGCGTGCTGGGTGCTCACTGGAGAGCCAATTTCTCCAAGAGGGCAGGCGTTCCTGGGAACTGGAGCAAAATCCTCCTTCAAGCACAGTTCATCAGGGCTGATCTGGGGTGCTGCTCTTTGGAGGAGGTGCGTGTCTTCTACTGTAAGTCACTTGTCTGGATATAAAATGTATCTATTCTATGCTGTTGTCGAAAACAATCAACTTTTCCACAGTCTGAAGTGCTTAGAGAGGCTGCTCTGAGAGGGTTGTTTTTCTCTGAGGCTGTTCAAAAGCATTTTGCAGCAGGGATGGAAAAGACAGCCTTTGCCATACACACTCTGAGGTGGAGCATGCAAGACTTCTGAAACCAGGACTTCCTTACCAACACGTTTTAAGATTAGGCAATAGATTTTGGAGAATCTGAAGTCAGCCTCCTGTGTCCTGAGTAGAGGAAGAGGAGCAGCAGCTGGGCCGGCCTGCAGAGGCAGGAGGGCAGAAAGCAGAGGAGCATGTTGGGTGAGCTCAGCTCTGAGGTAGGCATGTGGCCGGTTTGTCTAGTTCAGGAAAGAATTTGGGTGAGATAAGAGATAATTAAGGTGTCTGTACATTGCCCTATGCCTTAACCTTCCTGAGAGGAGTTTCCTTAACAAACAGGAGGAACCGGAATTACTGGAGCAGGATGCAAGACTGATGACATTGAGCAGACATTTCTCAGGGTCCAGCAGGACACTGACCCTGGGTGCCAGCACCCCTGTGCAAGCCTTAGCTGTCTGACAGTGGCTGAAGATTTTTGTGTGGCATGGGCTTTTCCAGTTGGGCTTGTAACTCACAAGATACAGCCAGTGGTCTGCGGTCTCTCTCCAACCCAGGGCCATCTTGGGTTGGAACAAACTAGGCAGAAGTATCCAGCTTCTTCTGCTTTTCCAGCTTACTGCTGGAACTGAGAGCATTACTAAAATAAGCCTGAAACATTTGTAAGTATTAAGAAATAGATCGGAAAGCATGAGATGACTGGTGGTATTGCTTGGTTTTATGGGAATAAAGATTATTGGAACGACTGTAATTGGGCTCTGGAGGATAATGCTTTTACAGGCTTCAGTGTTTCTATATAAGGGTATGGACTTCTGCTTTTGGGTACAACTCAAGTGAAGGTTTGGTCCTTGAAAGCTTTAATATTGTGTCTCTGTTAATACAAGCAAACTTCAAAATGTAGAGAGTAATAGGGACGGGAAGGGCCCTCTGGATGCTGTCTGTCCTGCCAGAGGTGCAGAGGATCAAGACAGACTCAGCCTAGAGCAGGGCGTTCAGAGCCTTGACCAGTTAAGCTTTTAATATATTCAAGGTCTCCAAGATCAGTCCAACTGATCCAAGTTGTGTCAAGTGTGGTTTACTTAGCTTGTATAAATACAACACACTGAAATTAGGTGTAGGAAGGAGACATTTTATCTGCATGCTTAAGTACTTCGAAGATCAGGACTTTAATTTGAAGCTGTTGTTCTTGGTAGCTTTTTTTTTTTTCCTTCATTGAAGGACTAGTCACACTTGCCAACAATTACAAGGAAATCCTGGATCTAATGAAGCCATGTGGCAAAATTCCCAGTGACTTCAATATGGGAAGGGTTTTGCAGTGCTTGTATTTATGAGTACAAGAAAATAAGAAACAACATATTAAGATAGCAAACGTCTCCCTAATGAAAGCTGGTTTATTTTCCTTTAATAATAAAAAACATTTATATGACTTGCCATCACACACAGAAAAACAGATTTTGTTTTTTCTCTTCCATGCTTGGATTTGATTTAAATTCTGGCCTAATTTTGGGGAAGGGCCCCCAAGGGTTTGCCTTGTTGTAGAGAGAGAGAGAAAGCCCAGAGGTTCAGCTGGAGAGAGGCTGCAAGTACTGTCCAAATTTATCTACTCGGTGATCCTAGAATTCCACTGTGAGAGTCTCTGAATTTTTCTGTGGGAAGGCTGGTGTTCATGATTATTTTACTGTGTGTTTGTGGGGAGTATGCTTATCATTCAGCAGGATTTTAAAATAAAATTTAAACTGTTACTTCGAGCAGAAGCTTTCCAAAACTGTAATCTGTGTGTAGTGACACTGAAATTTGTATTACCATAGATGATTGGCATCCCTGATCCTTTTTATTTCTGCACAGCTTGTTCAACAAGGCATTGTGAAGCCCCTGGCTGCATTCTGGCTCTAGTGCTACATGTACTACAGCCCTGGGGACAGCCACGGTCCTCATCTTGCAGGTACCTTATGCACAGCTTGTCTTAATCAATACCAGGCATTAATATGCTCTGGGGAAGCTCTGTGTGGATATGATTTTTGAAGGATCTGAGCTTAGACAAAAGGATGAGGATGTTCATCATCTCTTTGTACAATGGGCCTGTGGTCTGCAGAGCCAGCCCTGTTGGGATTGGACCATTGCTTTCCTTTTATTTTTAATTTTTTTCCACCCATTTTTGGATCTGTTCCCTTTGTGCTCCATCACTACAAGAAAATGTATGAGGCAGTGAATTCCAGTTCTGCACATGTTCTTCCCATTCAGCGGAGGTTTCTCTTACAGGTTGGGCTTGAAAATTCTGCTCATCACCCTCAAATTCTTCCAGCAGCACTATAAAAGATGCACATTGCTACATTTCATGCAATTTTAATAGTGTGTGCTACTTTTGTTGTATTTACTTCTAACTGCTTGCTAGTGTATTTATAATGAACTGATTAATTAGAACTGGGTGTGTAGCAAAAAAACCCCCAAATGTGAAAGTTTTAACTTGCCCTTTATTTTATAAGGGATTTAGGGGTACTTTGTCAGGTGCAGAGCAGGTCTGATTATGAAAAAACCCTGGATATCATCACCAAAACAGTCGAGCTTCAGATAACTTTAAAATCAGCAGGTCTCTTGGTTTGGCTTGGTTTTTTTTTTTGGGTTTTTTTTTTCTTTTCCTGTTTTTTTTTCTTTCCTTTTTTTTTTTTCCTTGTTTTTTTTTCTTTTTGGTGTTTTTTTTTTTTTTCTTGTTTTTGTTTTTTTTTTTTGTTTTTTTGGGGTTTTTTTGTTCTTCCCCAGGTTTTTGCACATTACTTTTTGTTAAGTGCCCACCACTGTTTGGAAGAGCAGATGGACACAACTGCCTGTTGCTCCTGGGCTCTAAGGATCCCCGTATGAGATAATGTTTTGTTCACATGTAGGTTTTACATACTAAAAAAATACATATCTTTGTTTAAAATCCAGCATTTTTTCAGGTGTATAAAATCTGTAGCAGTCAGTATCTCTTGCCAACAAGATTTTTGCTTGGTGTGTGTGTTTGGAGGTGTCCAAATGCTGATGATGGCTTAAATAGTGCTACACAAAGTAAGGACCGATGCCAAGCCATCTACTGAGGGCAGCAGAAATCACTTGCCTACCTGTGGTGATAGGGTTGGTTTTGTTTTTACCCTTCTGTGATCATAATATTGTGCCTACTGTACTTTGTACAAACCATTTGCCTAATTAGGGCTTGGCTTTGAGCTGTTGAATTCTTTTTTCCAGTAGGTCGTCGTCCCCTCACTACCTGACTTCAGTCCTTCAGCAGAATCATGGCCGATCTCTCAAAGGTAAACTTTTAATTTTCTTTCACTCTCCTCCTCTGGTTTTAGTCACAAGCGTGTACTGCAGCCCAGCTGATGTTGGTTGTGTCCCTGCTCTGAAGGGTCTGCTAGGTGATGATAAAACCACATTTAGTAGAATGCATAGGTATTTTATTAGCTACTTACGTATGAATTCTAAATCCATAAGGTGAATTTCAAGGTGTAATTGGGGCCATCTTGTTCTGACAGCAAAGTATTCAGCACATGCATCACTCCCTCGTATGACCTACTTAAAGAATGAATAGTTCAGTAGAAAACAAATCTGAAAGCTGCACATCTCTGTGTTAGTTTTACTGAAGACCAAGCACAGAGAACCAAAGGAAGCAAATTTTAAAGTATAAAACTTGTGGTACCAAGAGGGAGCTAGAAGGCATGCTGGGTGTTGCAGCGTTTCTTCTGAAGAATCCTGTTGAGCACAGGTCTTGCACCTCACTGATAAAGCTTAATATATTGAAGGCTTGTCCTAGACAAAAGTAAGAGTAATTTTGGTTTTTAAGTGGTCACTGAAAAGTGAACTGTACTCAGTTTTTAAAGGGTTGAATCTAACAAAACGTGTTGTAGAGGAGTGTTGTTAAAGCTCTGTCAGAAGGACAGTGAAAGGCACAGCCCAGGTGGGACCTGAGCAGCACAGCAGACAGCCAGCTCCCTGGGTTTGCTTAGAGGTGAGAAGGCTGCTTTTAGCTCAAGGCCACAAACAGCAGCTTGGGTTAGACAGCAAAGCCAAGGGTTTTTAGAGACCAAGCAGCTGCCTGGCCCACAGGTGATGATCACCATGCACCCAGGTGATGGAGGTTCTGTGGTGGCATCCGGGTGGCAAGGAAGCATCCTTGGCTGGCTGGCTGCTGCCGGGCTGCTGGATCTGGGATTCTCAGGGCTCGCTGGAGAACACAAATCCCCCTCCTCTTAATGATCTTGCTGGTGTGTCCTGGTTAGGAGGTTGCCAGTCTGATTCTGGCTGTTCCAATTAGCTGCACCAGAGGTACTGAAATAATGATGGGTATGTGGTATCATTGAGTTTCTGCATGTTGGGGAGCTGCTCAGCATTTCTCTGTATTAGAGGCAACTGTTGATGTTCCTGGGGTCACACGGGCAGCTCTTGTGCAGATGGCAGAATTCCTTGTAATAAGGCCCTTCCTCAGCCATGCTGCTGGAGAAGCCTAAATTTGGGACATACTGCTCTGTTGAGGAGAGTAATCACAAATGAAGCCAAAGCACATTAAGGGTGACACAGAGCACTGCTAAGAAGCCACTGCAGAAGTGTGTCTCCTCTTTCTTTGGGAGCATTAAGGTACGAAAATACTCTTTGCAGGTAGAGTGTTGCATTAATGCCTCTGATTGCTTGTCATTTTAACAAGGTGGTGCTTATAGACTGACAACAGATGATAAAATAAAATATCTGTGATAGCAAGCAAGGAATGGGAAAATTTCACTTTCCGATTACAGTAATGGAGCAAAGTAATTCTTCATATTTTATTTTTCTATTTCTTTTTGTCAGTTGGTTACATATAACCTATGAATTCAGGGACTCAGTTTCGGCCAAAGAAAGCCAAAACAAAATGAAAAAAAAAAAATCACATGAATACAATGGGATAGGCCTTAAAGCATGCTGGGTTTAAAATGAAAGACATGGAAAACAAGGTGGGGGAGTGTGTATGTTTTATGACCTGTGTTGGAAGCAGCAGCTTAGTCCCCTTCCCATGTTGGTACAACATTCCCAAGATGTCATGTTCTTAATTTCTCCATGACCGGGGATGAACTTAGGGACAATTATCAAGATAAGGAAGCCACACTGACAGCTCTGCAGTCCCGCTCCCAACACTAATCCTCTTCTTAAATTCAGTAATGTAGTTAATGCCTGCAATGTGGGGGAGAAAACAAATGCCATCAAAAATTATATTGCTGATGTTTTACTTCACCAGCTCCCGCCACAGTTCCAGTTCAGCAGAACTGAGAGCCTGTTCTGCTTGCTGCTGGTCCCTTCCTGCACATTGTCTTCCTGTTCTCCTCTCACTGCTCATACATATGTACATGCCTACCCACACCTCAGATGGGATCTTTTGCTCTCAGACACCAAGGCTCTTGTGAGAGCTCGCTGTGTCTTTGCTCCTGTTTTGCCTTGTTAGTCCACCACACATATTTCTGTCCTGTATAAAGAGTATTCATCATCCATTGCTGAAGTGAGCCAAGGAAGACCTTGGATTTCCTCTTCTCTAAAGCGCATGAGCATGTCCTGAAATGAGTGGGAAAGGTGTGCTTGTTTCTTTCCCTTTTCACCTGGTTCTGGTTAGAAAAGTCACTCTTTGCCCAGTTATCCTCAAGGTGCCTTTCAGAAATGTAAGCAATCTACTCCACAAAGGATGGAATTTTGCAGCAGTGCTTGTCACCCCAGCTGCCAGTGCCGCAGTTCACCTCAACCTTTCTACATGCCTATCTATTATTTAGATCCCCCTGCATTCTAGATCGAGCAGTTCAGTGCCCTTTTTGCCCTGGTATTCTCAGTTTCTTCCATTTGACTTACTACTGTGGAAAATTCTGCTGCAGGAGGGAGGTGTGCTGATGCTGAATTAGTGCTGCCTTAATGGGCACGGTTGTTGTCAGCCTTGCACATTCACACAGCCAGGGTATGGAGCTGCTGAGGTGCTTTGCTGTGCCATGTGTCTAATCTTCCTCTCTCAAGCGGTACAAACAAAAGGCACTTGTTAAGTATAGCAACAGCATTGTCACATGAATGTCTAATTGTGTCACTGAGTCTTGGCTTCGGTAGGTGCAACGTGAGAATTCAGCTTTTGAATGTCATAGTTGAGGTATGAGACTGATCTGGAACAGTATTGAGCTGTACAAGGGTCATGCTTCGAGTTTCTACATTCCTCCAGCCCTGCTTTTTATTGTAGGCCAGCATAGGCAGATATATATATATATTTTTTTTTTCTTTGTATGTTTTAGAGACCTCATCTTGTCAGGCTTACCTGAGTTCTAACATTTTGCTGCTTCTGCTTCACAGAATCTGATATTGATGCTGCTACTGCAATGATGCTGTTAAATACTTCCATTCAACAAGGGATGTTGGACTGTAAGCATAAGCCATTTTACTCTTGTTTTTATTCTCTACTCAGTAGCTGAATACTTTATAAAATTTAAGGAAACAAGTATGGTCTAGTTTCCAAATATGTAAGAGCAGTCAAGAAGTAATTCTGGTTTGGTTATTCTTTCAGCTAGCATTGCAAGAGTTTTATTAGAAGCAATCTTCTTTCTCTTTTCCAGTTAATTCTGGGTTTTTTCTGCAAAGTTCTTTCCCTGCCCTCTCTGTGCTAGGTGGTAGGAAGTTTCTTGGCTGCTTCTCTGTTGCTGTAGCTCTTGGTTGTGTTTAGCTGCAGACTGTTGTCCTCTGTGGGTGACAGTAAATGGGCACAACCGCGACTCTCAGTGCTGGCCTTCAGCTTGCCCTGCAGCCATGGAGTGCTCGTGGTGCAGGTGACCTCACGGCAGCGTCGGCCTACTGACACCTCTTGTTTTTAACAGGTGAGAAACCTCAGCCCCTGAAGACCCCCAAGAAGAGGAGTTACGGCAGCGCATTCAATCCTCCCAGCTCCATAAATTTGCAGGAAAACGATTCTGTGGCCACCAATATTGATCCGAATGAGGATCATAACTACAGTGCCAGCAGCATGGGCTCCCAGCGCTGTGCTTCCAGGTCCAGCGTGTCTTCCTTGTCCTCCCTTGACGAGGTGTATGAGTTTATTTCCAAGACCAGCCATGACGGAAGTGATGGCAGCGAGGGATTTCACAGCGAGGTGGATACAGACGTGGACTATGAAGACGATCCTCTTGGGGACAGTGGCTATGCGTCCCAACCTTGTGTAGATACCTCTAAGGAAAGTCAGCCCAGCAAGAAAGTACTCGAGGAGTTGTGTCAAGAAATCGATGAGGAGCTGAAAGAAGCAGCAGGGTCTCTGCTCCACCTTGCTGGCATCCAAACGTGCTTGAGTTCCTTAATAAGTACTGCAAAGACCCACTGTCACAAGCAAAGGAAAAAATAATGTGTTAGTGTTGAATATATACATATATTTTTTTTAATTGTGGCAATACTCTTCTACTTTTACCCTTCACAAGGGAGATCAAAGCCATAAGAGGACTCACTGCTTTTTTTTTAATTTTTGGCGCAAACTATAATTTAGCCATTTATTTTTAAATCACCACCTAAACAGAAAAATGAAATATTTAATCTTCTCAAATTAGAAGAGATGCATGACTTGTGAAAACCTGAAAGCATACTTCTTAATGCTCACTTTTTAATTTTTTTCTTCTTTTCAATAGTTGACTTTATTTTTTTTCAGAGATATGATATGTTTGTTCAGATGCACACTGTGGATCATATTTGTATCTCTGCTGGCCCCATCTGCAGAGGTGAATTTTGTTCTGTCTAAGGGCTCTGACTTCCATGTAAAGGATTCAAATTCATTTTGCAATAAGAGAATCTCTCTGTAATTCCTAGACATCCTTCAGCCAAAAATGTTTTGTGGTATGTTGAACTTTATCCCTATTTTTCTTTTAAAATCAGTGGTGATTGCTTACAGCTTCCTGTAGATGATGCCTTTTTTTTTTTTTTAATTTTCTGTTCAAGCATGGGTAAGCAGTTCTGTTGGAGTGGGTTTTAACAGTACTGTACATACAAGGATGCCTTAAGTATGTTGCAGAATTGTATACAGCTATCCAAGGTCATCTTTCCTGTTGCTGAAAGGTAGCATGATGTGCCATAAACGTTCTCGCCAGCGTGAAGCTATTGCTTCCAGCAGGTGTTGGGCAAGCTGGGTGAACATTAGGAGCAGAGCCACTTAGAAAACCAATGTCCACTGTTGAAAACAGTGCTGGATTCAGCCAAAAGTTAACCTTTCCCTAAGGGAGTATTTTCCTGGCTATTTGAATGCCTTTCTTAGACTAGTGCGGGTTTTTTTGCCCTGTTTTTCTTTTTAGTTTTTTTATTTTGTCAGCCTCTTTGTGAATACTGTCCCAAACTGTCTCCTTCAAATGCAAACACAGCCATGCTGCTGAAGGTCTGTTGCTCTGAGGGCCCATTCCTGTGCCTCTTGAAGACAACGTTGGTGCTCCCACTGACTCAATGGCTGTTGGATCAAGCCTGAAATATTCGAGGTTCTTTGTGTTTTGGAATTTAAAGCACAAACACTAGGAGGAAAAAAAAAAAGTGGGTTTTGTGTTTTTTTGGGTTTTTTTTCCTATTCAGTTTTAAGAATGATTTATTTCTTGAAAGGGAAAGAAAATACTCTGCTTCATTCCTGCTTTGTGTGAGCACCTGTTGGCCTACACCTGTAACAGGGCAACGTGTGTGCAGACCTGTGTGTCTTCTGGCTATCACAAGTGCTGCATTAGTTAATTAGATCTGATACTGGATGTGTTACTGATGGGTAGTAGGAGTAAAACTCACTATTTAAAGGAAAATTAAGTACCAACGCAGTGGTTCTTAGGATTGCAGGATGCGAAGATGTGAATGCTTGGCGGAACTGCTTTTTGCTCATGGGTTGCTTTTGAATTCTCCTGGAAAACTGCGAAGGGCAGAGTTTGTGTCAAGGTGAAAAGGAGTATTCAGATACACAGAGATACTGTGAGCAGCCTGAGATGTTGCTCAGTGCCATGATTTCAGTTTCACGCTGTTGAAGGGGGGTGCTGCCTGGCTCCTGCTGAAGTGGTTGCAGCTTTCTGTAGCTTCCAGTGAAAGCTGGATCAAGGTCCAAGTATTCTAGAAACTGTGGCCATAGTTAGCTCCATGGTTTGATTTGGTTCTGAATGATTTTTTGCCTCAGATAAAGTTTGAGAGGGTTAATACTTACTCAGAGTGTGGCTGTGCTGCTGTTAACCCTGAAGTTGGTGACAATGACTTCAGCATATCTGAAGGGATGGGGTTGGGGATGCTAACAATGCATTAATTACCATATGCAATGACCATTAAAAACCAATTACTAATCAGAAGCCGGCAGCGAAGCTGCATCCATCCTTACAGCTTTCAGCCTGGGAGAACTGGAATTGTGGAAGGGGGAGAGCAATCGCAGCCCTTCCCTGGGACAGAGCAGTGCGGCGCGGCCGTGCTCTTCCTGCTCTTCCTGCTTTGCTGTCTTCCCTCTCTGCTCCCAAAGGGGAAGTCAAAGGACCTGTGCTCCTGCCCTGTCCCACCGTGTTGTCCCAGGCCCCTGCCCGCACGTTTGTGGAGCACCTCTCTTGGCAGCGGGACAAGAGCTGCCCTTCCTTTCTCTTACATATCTCTTGGGTTTGGGTTTGTTTGCCACCTCAGTTAGAGACCCTGGTGTACATAGTATAAATGGAGTATAATTAAAAGTTATTTTGATTGTTGGGCTTTGGGGTTTCTTTTGGTGACATATGTAAAATGTTGATGCCAAGGGTTGGATACATTTTGGCAAGAAAAGTATTAATGAACCACATTCAATTCTTTAAATGCAGTGAAGAAGTGTATGAGACCTGTGTACATGGGAGGTTGCTCTGTTCAGGGTAAATCTGATGTGATTACTGTACAAACCTATATTGGCCTTTCAGATTCCAATCCTAAATTACTGATTTGCAAAAGTCACATCAAACGTTTTAAAATCCAGCTGTGAAATGGAAGTTGTGTGGTTTGCAACTTTTCGTCAACCTGAAAAGTACGAGCTTTAATTAAAGCAAAGTATACTCATACACGTTAATAATAGCGTGGTCAAAATATTTATTGAAAAAAAAAAGGTAGAATATTTCAAATGTTGCACCTGCTATTTTATCTTAAAGCACATTCTTCACACCTAACTGCCAGTGCCATTATCAAGTCTGTTTTATAAATGTACATTTCTTCAAACTAAAAAGTGCATAATTAAAAGTATTATGTTACTGCCATATAGCGATATAAAACATTTTATAATTGCCAATTCATTGTAACTATTATTTATTTAAAAGTGAATTGTAAGAATGCTTTCTGATCAAATGAACCAGAGTTGTTTTTAAACCATTCCCGTTAGCTTGTTTCTAATGTAGCATAAGCAATGTCCTTGGGTTTGTTTAGAATGATTTTGCCAGTAGGTGACCAATTCTAACCCTTTTTCCTCTGGTTTAGTCCTTTACCCATTTTAAAGACGATTTACAAAAGTTTAGTTTTTTGTATGCTAATCTCTGTTAATTAAAATGTTTATAAATTTTATTTTTACCAAAGAGATGCAATTCATTATGACAAAATATTGCAGAATAAACTTTGTTTTATAACATTTGTGACTTTTCTGCCCACATTTTTCATTCAGATGATCAAAGGGGCTTTTCTAAAATAAACAGCATTGCAAACAGAAAGCGCTGTGTTCTCTCTTTGTCTACAGACCCTGGTTGTGGTCTCGGCTGGTGCTGAGTATTCCACCTTCCCATTTAAACTTCTTCCATGAGACCGGACTGGTGTGAAAAGCTAAATGTGTGATTCCTTGTGTGTTGGTTAAGACAGTTGCATGCACGTGGAAGCCACCTGTGAAATACCTGTCAGTCCAGAGCAGGATTTGCTTACAGCCACATTCATCCACGGCTGGCCCCTAATATTTGAAGAGCATCTTATTAAGGTCAATATTTCACCCTTGAGCCTGGAACCTAAGGAATGTTTTGACGTCTTGGAAATTGCTTCTGCCCTCCTGTGCAAAGCATTTGTTTAAACAGAAATAACGTGAATCTTTTGCTGATGAAACATCTGTGATTTGCTGTTCTGTGTCCGTATTGCTGTGGCCGAGTTGCTTGGATGATTCTCAAAGATCAACAGCCTCATTCAGGACAGGTAATTTAAAAAATGAGTCCCTGGAAAGCTGCATGGGTCTTGTTTGGGGTTTTCTCAGTGTTTACTTCCTCTAGATGTGATTTATGATGTCTGTTTGTTCTTTATACAGAAGGCCTTATGGAAAGCACACAGCTAGGAATGCCCCCTCTTCACCCGCAGGAATAATACTCCCCATCCCATTTTATCCGTGCCTCAGCTCACTGCTCCTGGGCCAGCTTTCCCCTTAAATGCATGCACATGGCACGTGTCCTTCCAGAGCCTGAGAGGCAAAAGTACCAGAGTAGGAAAACAAGATGTGACATGATGTTTATCTCTGTTAAAAGCAGACATTGGTCCATCTCTTCTATTTTCATTTGTTTAACCGAGTTAAGCTTGCTCTGTAGGATCTCATGACAATACAACTTTCTCAATACTTGAAGTGATACAGTAGATGTTAACAAAGGCTTGTTTTCATTGCCATATCAAAATTTAAATCACACATTACAGAATATATGTGCACTATTAATATATTTGATTTAATACTCATCTTATTAGACTGATAAGAGAACAATGCTCTAATTAGTTTGGACAAAATCAGCTATGTATCATATGTTAATGATACCTTTCTAATTGTTATTCACTATATTATTCTGAGATCCTTGAGCTCGTTGTTAAATTTCCCAAGAGTGTTTTCCTCTGTTATGACTTAGCTGGAAATTATCCTCTGTATGGAGCCACAACTCTCAAAATAAAGCATTAACTGAAGCAATTATGCACTTACCCAGCTGTATTTTAAGGACAGTTGTTGAGGAAACACCTAATAGATTAGATTTATTTGGAAAAAATGGTCGTCTAAATTTGACACAGAATATGGTTCTTTCACAGATTTTGAGGTACCTGTAAATGTCCTTAGTTTGAGTAATCTGAGTAAATACATGCAGCTGTGAACATCTGTGCTTACAGGTAATCAGTGCTGTTGCTGTGAACTTTCCCAGCATATTTAGACATCAAAACTCTTCCCTGTTTTTACCCACGAGAGTTGTTCTCACATCTGAGAGGGAAAGCAGTATCACCTCTGCTTGAATTTTCAGTCTCCAGATTAGTTGGGTTTCTTTTCCTCCCCTTTTTTCCAGAAGACTCCTGAGAGCTGCCTGCTCTTAGTGTTACAAACTACTTAGAGCTGGCCTAAAATTACTACCCACCCTCTGCCTCTGTTCGTTTAAACAGCTCTTCGTTACACAGCAGCATGTTTATTTTCCTATTGCATCAGTACAAAAGCAATCATTTCCCTCCTTAGACTCTTGACTTATTAAACAAACCAAGATTATTTGTTTTCCGTTTGGACAACATGATCTTCATTCCTCTTTAACCACTTTACATCAATTCCATTTTGAATTCAGCCTGCTGGCCATGTGCATAAGAGGGAAAATCGCTCTTCTAGAGTGCTTTTCTTGGAAACCTGGCCTTAATATTTCCTTGCCCTTGCAGCCTGTGTGCCCTAGGCTTGGCATGGCCTTCACCCAGTCACTTGCAGTTGACTAATCCTATTATCAACTGATATGTCCCTATCTTTGTTCTCCTCCATCACTGCCAAATGGGGAGGCCCCAGTCACCAAAAAAAGTTGGTAATTCATGACTTGGAAGTTGATTTAATGAGATCTGTCATGATCTTTGTGATCACTTCTGGTGACCTTCTGCTCACCAGGAGCAGCTTTTTGGCACAGCCTGTCCAAACAAAGGAAGGAGGACCTGTGTGTGCTCTTTCGATGTTCAGAGAAGGACATCCAGTTTCCTAAAACGAGGTATGTCTACCTTTTATCCTGATGGCCATAATCTCCATTTCCATGATATCTTGACTTTTCAAGCCCTAATGGGCAGCTACTGGATTGGACTTCATAACAAATTTCTGTATCCATCCGAGAGGTGCTGGTAGCAGTTAAGCATTTGAGTATTTTCATGCCTAGGAATGCAGGTTGGTCCCTATCCGACCAACCTCAGACCCACTGATGTGCTTATGCGCTTTACAGTTTGCCAGGCAGGTGTTCGGAAAAATCTCTGTAGGTGCCTCTGACGTCCTTAACCCAGCATCACTTTGAAAAACAGATTTTGTGCCTTAAAGGCTTTTAAAAATTTAATTAACTTGGTATCTTGGTTTCTTACCAGTAAGTTCCCAGTTGTTTTAAATGCTAAAATTAGTTCAGCGAACTGGATTTTCAGTTATTTTCAGTAAGGGTACATTTTATTCTCTCTCATTAGCTTCGAGCATGTCTTCAGACTGCTGGTGGAGGTTTCCATGCTCTGAATACAGTCAGGCCTCTACAAATAGCAGGCATTTTGCTTCTCTTTGGGCACTGAATTGGAATTGGAAGAGATTAAAGCTCCACCTGTTGAGTTTGGCTGCGGTGTGCTGGCCGACACGACCCGCTGTTCCACGCAGACTCTGAGAGCTGTTCCGTGGGTCAGGTAAGGTGTAGGCAGAGCTGAGCCATTCCACAAGAGAAGACGTTTCCTTAAATCTCTGGGTATTAACTCGAGTGCAATCGTGTTGGCTGCTACCTTAAGACTCGATTCCGCCGTGCTGCATGATGTCACCTTGCCCCAATCGCAGCCCATTTTCTGTGAGCGTGATGTGAACTCCCCAGAGAAGCATCCGCTGAGTGACAGCAGCATCCCGTGCAGCCGTTGCTAGGAGACAAGATTCGGCTTTCAGCAGGAGCTAATTTTAAAGTATTTAACCCTAGATCTGTCAAGGTTTATTATTTCCAGTGTGGTTGTTAATCCCTACTTGTTGGTGTGCAACTTCACAAATACCCTGCTCTTCGTAGTGGTGCTGTTCTATTTATCACACGCAATGCCTCAGAACGAGGAGCAGCGTGAGTGCCCCAGGTAGAGCTCAATACCAAATTTCATTTTAGCTCTGATCTACACACAGAAATATGGGACACAATTAGAGGTGAAAATCATGCATTGTTGTTCTGGGAATCTTCCTTCCTTTGCTGGCTTGTGCAAGTGGCTCATCCCTGCTTTCCTTCTAAGGAATGCTGGATTTCAAGTGAATGAGTGCTTATGGAAGGGAACCTGGCAATAACAATTCAGCTTCAATTTTTAGTATGTGTCCTCTTGTTTTCTGCTGGATTTCATCTACGTTAAGAAGCTTGTCTTATCTAAAGTCATCAAAAAAACTGATGTAATTTTGAAATTTAAGGGGCTTTTAATACCAGAAGACTTTAATTCTTTTAAATCATTACATTTACAGATAATGATGAAATTCTACAGATTATTTTTTTGTGTGTGTGCTTTTGGGAGAGGTTGTTTGGTGTGGGGCTTTTTTAATAGTTATCTACATTTTATTTCATTCTAAAATGTAGAGGTCTGGAAGCTTACTCATGTATTAAAAAAAAAAAGGGAAATATTTCTGGCCAACTCTGTCACTCCTTAATTAATTACTACACATATCCTTGTCAGTGCACTCAAGTTCACTGCTACCTTTTTAAAGGTATGTGATATCTCACTCAGCTGAAATAACGCTTCTTTTACTGGTCACTATCATAACAACAAAAAAAAGGAAAAACACTGAAAGCTCCACAAACCCTTTCTCCCCTCAAGTGCAGTATAATTTTTAAAAGTTACATTATTCATATTTTTTAAAATGCTAATTTAGTTCATCTCAGCCTCATTATCCCACCTAAGATTCTTCCTCTTCCCATTGTTAGGTTTTAAAACTGACATCACGTTGCTCCTCATGTTTCTCCTTCCCAGTTCATGCTAATCCACAAAGACACACCTGTCTCTGCCAAGGCACTTTTTTCAGCAGTTGATTTGATCAGAATACTCCCCTGCTGCCTTTCAGTCCTTCTGAGGCTTCCTGTTCCACTGCTCCAAGTTCCCATTTCCCATCGCTGGGCTCGTGCTGTCCAAATTACTGTTTATGGCTTTCTCCTCCTCTGTGGTGTGTTGTGCCTTCTCCCTGTGCTGCCCGTGAGGAACCCTGCACCGCGTCTTCTCCACCCCTCTTCTTTTTCCATGACAGTCTTTACACATCAAACACCTGCCTTTAGTTCACTACAAAAGTCCAAATTTCCAGAGGCACCACAATCTTTTTTTAAAATAAAAAAGTCATGAACAGGAATAGTTCTGGATAAAATGTTTCCTAAACTCCAGGTAAATCTCCCAGCTCTCTCTCCTTCCTCTGCTCATGTGTCTGTCTCCAGAGAGAAGACAAACCCACACCATCTTTGCTGCAGTAACAGCTCCAGGTCTGTGGATGTTCCTCGTGTGGGTGAGCCAGGACTTCTCTCCAAGGCCTGCAGATCTGGATCCACAATTGGTTTACACTTCTCATTGTATAATCTTCACAATGCTTCTCTTCAATTAATTTTTTCCCTATGAAATTGGGCAATTTGTCTCTTGGGATTTAATGTATATTGCTTTTATTTTTCTCTTTCCAGGAAACGTGCAAGACTCTGGAATCTGAGTGCAGGCAGTTCTAGCCAGGCCAAAGTTTCTCAGCTATGGCCCCTGCAAGTGTGAAGAAAAACAAGAAATGAGGCTGCAAAAGATGTGCAGACATTTAACAAAAGATGGTAGAGCTGGGGAAGAGGTTTCATTTCGCTGGAGAGGGGGAATTCTGCATTAAAAAAAAAAAGTAAACCCCAAACTTTTTCAGCTGTTACTTCTGCTGTTTAATGGAGTGAGTATCAGTAAGGATTTGCTGTGGAGGTACAGAAGTTCCTGCTATTGCACCCGGGGCTGGTATGTGTTGTACCCACGTGGAACGTGAGCTGCAAAGTTCAACTCTGACTTATCACAGGCAGCTGCCTGCTCAGTTTTTCCTTCTCCTTGTCCTCAGCAATTTCTTTTTGTACAAAGGCACCGCTCCCCTGGCCATGCACACACCCTATACATGACTCAAGCTATTTAACCTATGGGCTGGGAAGGGATGAGAGAGAAAGAGGGAGAGAGAGAGAGACTTGTTCTCATTTCTATTTTTAAATGCTAGGGAAACACTGAAATTATGGTAATGACTATAATAATAATTAAACTGTTCTCTGAAGTGCATATCTGTACATACATACACTTTTTTTTTTACTACTTTTAATCAGAACAATCAGGTTTTGAAGAGGTGAAAGGTTGCACATAAGGAGCAGTTTGTTACAGAGTCACCATGAGAAATAACGAGCGTGCATTGTGAGCACACATCCTGCTGTTCAGACTTGCCGTTGCTACAATAACAGAAACAAAACACCAGTTTCGGGTGTTCGCAGCTTCCGAGGATGTGGTTTATGTGCTGCTTGTGAGAGTCTGATGACTGAAGATGGCTCCCTTCCAATCATTTTTGGATTTTTTTCCTGTCTCTTAGAAACCCTTTTGTTGTGAATACTTGTAGAGGCATAAGTGATGACGATGAAGTTTATTTTCCCAAAGCACAGAAAACATCCCAGATAATCTGAAATATATTCTTTGTTTATTTCTTTACCTGCACGTATTCGTGGGGACTGTGAGTACAAGTTCTGACTAACAGAACAGGGAAGGGAGAATAAATGAGCTTGAAAACAGGACATTTTGAAACAATCGCAATAATTCTTAAATACATTGGTTGTCTTGAGACAGCGTCTAAAATTCAACACCCATTATACAAGCTGCTGAGCACAGACGTAAGGGAAGGGCAGCCTCTGTTACACTGTCTATCCTTTGCTACCTGTTCTGCCCTATGCAAACCAACGAGACAAACAAAAATGCCATGACTGTTGTGAGGGATTCCTTTGCTCCACACGTCATGTTTGAGCTTGCATGAAGTTCTGCTGCCGTAACCTGTACTTACATTCCCGTGGGTGTGTTTGCAGAAGGCAGTATTTTGGGGGTCCTGCGGCAACCACCCCACACTGCTTGGCATTCCACTCCCGTGAGCTCTCTCACTCCAAACTTGTGACAAGAGGATCAGTCATTTGCAATTACTGAGTCACTGCTGTGGAAGCCTTACGACACTGCAGTGACACGTCTCTGGGCTGCAGTGCTGGGACAGCCTCGCTCTCCAGGGAGAGGTGAGAATTAAGGATGTGCTTGCGAGGAAACAGAACAATAAAGACATTTTTTCACAGCTGACGTTTGGGGAAGTGGTGCTGCAGCTGCAGTGGCAAATCAAAAGGATGAATCTGAGAATTCCCTGCTAGAGAGTTAAAAAAACCCCAACCAAAAAACAAGCTGTGTAACTTTTGTCACCTGTATTTTTGGGGAAGTTTGTCTGAAGCTGTTTGCCAAGCACAACCATGGAACTTTGTTAAATTACAACACAGTATGTTCCTAACCTTACAAGGACTCTAGGATCCACGAGAAACTGGGCAAGAAAGAGCACTACTGTAAACACAAGAGGCTGGTCTGATGCTTAAATATTCTAAAGTAGAGCGGTTCTGATGAGCCTAAAAATCAGTCAGTTCTCAGCCTTAAAGC
Source organism: Atrichornis clamosus (assembly GCA_013400975.1). NCBI lineage: Eukaryota > Metazoa > Chordata > Aves > Passeriformes > Menuridae > Atrichornis > Atrichornis clamosus. The sequence continues at coordinate 105,013 of WBMZ01002281.1, forward strand.
AGTAAAAGCACCTAGCTTTTGTTTACTCCATTCACTTGTTTTAATGAACTGGCATTACCTGCTATGATAAATGCCCTATATGATGTACAGTTGGATATTGCCACTCTGGATGGGTGCAGGCAAATAAATTCTGTGCTCTTCCACTCCAGGTGCTTGCAGACCAGTCAGAAACATTGCTGTTGCCAGTGGGGAAGCAACTCATTCAGCTACAACTAGGCACTGTAATTCCCTGAGCATCTTTTCCCAGCTTTCAGCTGCAAAACCTCTCTGCCAGCACTCCCTGCACCAGAGAAGGAGAAAACTATCACAAAAGCATTTTTGAATGCAGCACAAACCTGGGAGTACTTGCAAAGTGTGTTCTAAGTATTTCAGTGTAACATTACACGAAAGACTCATCCTAGGAAATGCAACCCTGAAGACAGGTTGGAGTCAAATGTAAAGACTTTTAATAATTTTCCAGTACAAAATCTACTGCACTGACATGTAAAGACGTACCATGCAAGGTGTGCTGCTGTTAACCCTGATGTGCTGAACAGCAATTGCAAACCCCATTTACTTAGTTTAGAACTTCTGTAGGGGATGCAAAATGGAGTGGAAGGAGTAGTGTATCATGGCTCTAATGGTTGAAAACTGGAGCTTCCTTATTTCTTATTCCAGTATTGCTGTTTAAGCTCTTCTCGTCAAGCAGAACAGCAGCAAGATCATTTGGATGGATAAAGACAGTGTGTGTTTTGCTCATTTCCCCTTCTATACTTCCTAAAAATGCACAGTGCTGTTGTTGGCAACATGGATCAGCAACATGTCCTCCAACATTAAGACTTCCTGTGGAGATACAAATGCATTTACTAATCTGGCCACCGTATCATATTTAGGGCTTGCCAACTCCAAGCAAAAGAATAGCACACACATACACCATCAAAGCATCAAGACTAAGGAAAAAGATTAGCTTCCTTACAGCACCTACTATCCACTCCTACTTAAGGGGAACAAAGACAAAAGGAGGTAACAAAATGATTTATCACCTCTAGCTCTACCCACTGCTGAGGAGCAGCTATGAAGACACCGTGCTGAAATCAAGCGGAAAAAAATGATACCATGGAAACTGAACAAAAATAATAATGTGCTCCTACATCTCTATCCGAGACCAGGAAGCCCTTAACCTGCAAATTACCAGATGCTCGGCATATACTGGTGAAGTCTCATCACATTTTTGCCTTCTTATTCTTTTTCTTGTTTCCAGTCATGTTCAGAAACAAAATACTGCATTAGCTGAGTACCTGGCAGGACCAAATACACCTTTTATTATGTTTTCAATTTCTCCTTGAAGAGTGCTGATGATATATAGACATTTAAACGTTTGGCAAATCTGAGGATAAAGAAGCAGCACGGGGCACCGCTGAAAAGTTCCTGGCATCATCCCCTGGCACCTGCCCTTGCGATATTTATATGCGTTAATGAGATCCCCTCTCAGTGATCCTCGAGACTGGAATTTGAATTTCTGCAGTTTGAGAGGGCATTGCAGGAACCGGGAGCTACCCGTGCTCTCCTTCATTAGAATATAATGGATGTATTCAGTAACTCCTTTAATTAGGATATGAGGACTGGACGCTGTAGGAAGAGCCAAGCTGGCACTGACACCCACTGCGAGCCATGATAAGCGACTAAACTGCCTTTTGTTTCATTTAGTCCCCTACGGATCTGCAAATAACGGCGGCTGCCTCAGTTGCCGTGGGTGTCGCGCGTGGTGCCCGCGGTGACCAGCCCGGGGCTCCCCCTGGCGACAGCGCTGCCCAGGTGGGGAACCGCGGGACCGGTCCTGGCACGGTGCCCAGGCAGCGGTAGCGCCGGGGCACCGGAGCACCGCCCGAGCCTCGCGCATCGCGATCATCGCGACATCGCTCATCAGCCCCGCGTCCGCTTCTGGACGAACCTTTTTGGGCGGGGCGGCCCCCGTAGCCCGGAGGCTGCGCACTGCCCCGCGGCCGTTGCCGCGGCAACAGGGGCGGTGGCAGCTCGCAACTCGCCGGTGTCACGTGACCCAGTCATCCGTGTGGCCGCGCCCCCTCCCGCCGCCATCTTGGAAGTTGCGTCAAAATGGTGGCGCCGGCGGCTTAAAGCTCCGCCCCCACCTTGCGGCCGGCGCGGCTATGTCATCGCGTTCCCGCCACTTTGAACCCGGAAGTGCGTCTGCCCATTCGCGGGCGTGCGGGCCCGGCGGGAGCGCTCGAGCCGAGCGCAGCCGAGCCGGCGGGGCGGAGATGGCGGCGGCTGCGGCGGAGCTGCAGGGGAAGTACCAGAAGCTGGCCCAGGAGTACTCCAAGGTACCGGGCACCAGAGCCCGTCCCAGGGGACGCCCCCCGCCGGGCCCGCAGCCCTCCCGCCCGGCGGGGCCGCCCCTGGCGCCGCTTGGGGCTGAAGCGCAGGTTTCTGTGGCAGCGCAGAGTGCCGGGGACCCAGAGGTGCCTCCTCCGCGGGATGAGGCGGAGGCAGCCTCGGGGGCACAGGAGGTGCGGGTTTGCAGGTGGCGAGGGAAAACGGCGAGGCGCAGAATGGCTTCGTCTGCAAAATATCCTGGAATACAAGCAGCGGGCCCAGCTGTGCCAGGGAAGTGAAACTGGCAGCGTTGTCCCATGTTCTCCACTTCCCAGTCGTGCGCGAGTCTTGGTGTTATCCCCTTGGGTGTGAGCACCTGCCGAGGTCTGGGTCGTGTATCTCACCCATGTGAGCTCGCTCTGACTGGTGGATGCGGGACCTCGGCGGTGTCGGTGGTACTTGCAGTGTCTCAGAAGTGAGGAGGACACTCGATTCCACACTCGCCTCCTGTCTGTTCCCATTCTTCTGCCCTAGGTGACTTTGCATCCTGTTTCTGGTGCTGCTTAATACAGGGTTTGCAAAGATGTGTAGCCCTAATGGAGAATGCATTTCCTTTCCAAGGTGCCTGAGATGACTTCTTAAAGAGTGAAGCCTTGCTTCGTCCAGAGCTCTTCTTTCTTTTTTCTTCACTAAAAGGAAGAGGAAACTGTTGATCTCGAATGGCATAGTCCTTCAACAGCCTTGGGGAAGAAAGTCAGTGCTTTGATCTTGTGTAGCCCAGCATCAGTGATTGGCACAAGGCATTTGTCTGTATTTGACACTTTTCCCAGCTTACAGAACCGTGTGTCTTTAAATACTATTCTCCGTGGAATCATTGTAAAAACACCACAGGTAGAATCTAAATTGTTCACAGATGGATAACTTTTTAATGCTCCCACAAAATAATTTTAATAAAATTTAATTTACTTTGTGGCTTTGTACATCACAAAGTTCATATGTCTTGTTATATAGTGGCTCTGGTATTCCTTGGAGATTAATAGTGGCTGAGGATAAGATATTGGAGGGATTTTGGTGCTTGATTACTGAATCACCATTTGAAATGTGGACTTCAGACTATAGCTTCTAAAAGTCCCAGCTGCTGGATCCTCTTTCTTTTAGTATCATGGTGTCCAAAAGCTTTCTTTGAACTTCACCATGCCCTTCTCAGCCTGTGACGTTTCACCTGTTCGTTGTGGGAACTGTTTTTTTCATCTTATCCCCCTTCTTGTGCAATGCAGTCCATCGTGGGACTCCCCTTTTCAGAACCCTCTCTTCTTTGTGCAGATGTTCAGTTGTTTAGTTGCCTGCTTGTTGTGTGCAGGTGGAAAAGGAGAGTAGCCCTGGGTAGGGGTTTGCCTGTTCACTTAATGGCGTTGTGAAACCAAGGAGAGAGGTGGACAGGAGTGTCATAGGCTCAAGGAGTGCCAGGGGAAGCACTGCTGAAGGATTGCTTTCCCGCTCAGTTCACAGAGCAGTCCAGAAGAAGGACGAGGGGAGGAAGAGACTGAAAACACACAAGTTGCAGCTTCTGTCTCTCGTGCAGCTGTGATGGAGTAGTCAAAAGGCATTTTCAGCTTGTAACAGCTTGTGGTGGGTCACACTTCAGCTGGGGTTTCTCCTTGCAGCAGGACTGAGCTGCTTCATTCACTGCACCTGACGTGTTCCTGCAGTGGTAGCTGTGGCAGAAAAACAGGTGTGGAAAACTACTGCCCTGCTTTTTCTTGCTAGGGAAGCCCTGTGCTTGGAAGTTTTTCTGTGGTGCTCTCAGAAGTTTCTTGCCTCGCCTTTGTGATGCCTGAGCAGCACAGTGGGAAGACTGCAGGGGAAGGGCCTGTGCTTAGCAATGACTTCTGACCTTTCAAAGACACTCAGTCATCAGACTGAAACAGTTAGCAGTTGCCCCTTGCCTTTTATGCATCTGCCAGAGGTATTCCCAAACACGGTACAAACCCTTTTAATTTATATCTGCAACAGCTGGACTCACACATGTCAAATGAATACAAACTGCCTTTGAAGAAACCAGGATTCAAGCAATTATCAAGGAATGGGAAGATGGAACTGTCGGTACCCTCATTCCTGCAGGGTAGAGGTACTCTGTGAAGTGACTGGGAAATAGATTTCTTGAATATAACTTTTCACTGCAGTGATTTTTAGCTCAGATTTGTGAACTATTATAAGTAAGTCTTAGAGGGCTTTTCCTTCTATGCTTTTAATGCCTTTTTATGTCACTCTGTTCTCTCTGGATCATCTGCTGCAACTGGTAATAAGTAATTTTGTAGTAGAGTTAAGCTCCTCTTGAATTGATACAAATTTTGCCTTGGTGAGTCCTGCTTAGGTTCCAGAACCGGTTGTGAAAAGTTTTAGGGAGAAGATGAGAGAGACAGAAGTAGCACTGAATATGACCAAAAACTTCATTAGTCAAGGAATAAGTTGCGACTTTTCCATATCTGTTCCTAGTTCTTTAAATCTTAACTATATTTAAGTAACTCGTCTTCAAAGGTATTTATTGAGTAAGAATTATGTTCTATTGGAACAAAATGTGGTGGTAAAGTAACTTCTTGTTTCTTGGTAATTCAGGATATGAATTGGATACTTTTTTTCAACCTGATACCACTGCTGTCTATCTGAAGAGAATACTTGAAAAAGCATTCACATCTGGTGCTCTCCTGCTAGAAAATGATGCTTTCTTCACATTCTCATGGACAGCTTTTATTTGTTCCCTTGTCTTGCATAGTTACTGGCATCTCTTTATTTTTCAGCTTCGTGCTCAGAACCAAGTATTGAAAAAAGGAGTTGTAGATGAGCAAGCAAACTCTGCTTCACTGAAGGTAATTTCTAAAAGCTGCCTATGTCAGATGTACCAAGGTGTGACAAAATAAGTAAACAGGAGTACTTTTTACTCAGAAGTCTTGTGAATAAAAGAATGAAGAAGGAACTTGATTTTACTAAAAGAATTTCTGTTTTGCTGCTAGTTTTTATTTTGTTCTGTAAGTGCTGACTTTGTAGAAGGGGAAAGTTGCTTCTTGATGGTTAACCTACAGAATGAAGTACCTACTTGAGTGTGATCTGTGGGCAGCTCAAGGAAAATCTGTTTTTTCGTTTAAAACCAATACTTTTTGCCTCTTCAGTGTTTAAATAGTGAAGCAATTTTCTAATTTGTTCTTATTTTTAATGTGATACTACTTACTAAAAGCATGGGTAAAAATAAGTGTGGAAATTTTAAAATTAATTTTTTTTTTTGTCATTCAGGAGCAACTGAAGATGAAGGATCAATCACTGAGAAAACTGCAACAAGAAATGGACAGCTTGACCTTTCGAAATCAGCAGCTTGCCAAGCGGGTGGAGTTGCTGCAAGATGAACTTGCACTAAGTGAAGCCCGGGGCAAAAAGAACAAGGTATGTGCTAAAGGCAAAAAAAACTTGCTTAGCAGATGTCTGCTCCCCACCTGTCAGTGCCTTATCCTGATTTCTAGCAGGAGTTACTTTGGGTCAAGGGTTGAGCTGAATGTTCTTGTCAGAACTTGTGTTATTAGTGAAAATACCCATAAAAGGTATTGATATAATACATGCTTTGTAGTTCTCTACTCTTCTAGTCTGTCAGCTGACTGATACTGAATTGTTGTCTTCCTGTTTGGATATTAAGTGTTCAAACAACTGGGAAATGGGAACTACCTTGGAGCTCTGTGATTAGTCAGCTGCTATGAAGAAAGCTGATCACTCTTCATTTCCCATCCCCACCTCTTTGCTTTGTAATTTTGATGCTGGTGATTAACTCTTCAACCTGTGATTGTAGTTTTTCTATGTGAATCTTGTCAAATGCTTTGAAATATGAATTTTTAGCTTGTATTCCATATGTTATTTCAAAATGACAGAATAATTTCAGTACTGTGATCTTTCTCTGCCAAAAACTTGCTGATTAAACCTGATAGTAGCATATTTTAAGATCAGCTGTGCCTTTAGTAGGTAACATCACAACTTCAGGGATGGTGTGCTTGGACTTAAATAATTCTCATACATCTGCTACCTTCCTTATGAGGAAACCTCTCTTAATAACTGCTGTATTCTCTTTTTGGTTTGCTCTCAATGCACTGTAGTTATCAAGACTGACATTAAAGAAATCATTCAACCGATTAGTAATACGATCATCTATCTTCCTTTTCCCCTAAACTCTTGTCCATTTTTCTGCTATCCAAATCCTTGACAAGCATAATACTTCTGATTACATTATTCATGCACCATAAAAGATTGTTCTTCAAAATGCAATTTGACCCTTCTGTTCTTCTATTTCATGCTGTGTAAGTTATTGTTTTGCTAGATATGTTTGTCAGCCTGTCTTGAGTAGCTGTGCAAACTATTGTCACTGAGTTTCTTTCCTGTTCAGCTGTCAGTGCAGAGCTTTATTTCCCTGATCTGTGTCAGAGTGCAATCCTTTTGAAAGCAGGAGGACACATCTCAGGTGGAGTTCACTGGCTGGCATCAAATACAGAGGTGGCTTAGCTGCCCTACCTGTCCCAAGCACTTGAAGTTTGGTGTTTAGATGCAAAGAGTCTCCCTTTGGTTTGATGATGATACCACCTTTCTTCAGCAGTGTGGGAGAGCAGAGCAGCAGTATGGGATTCACTGGTGGTCTGAGTCTTTTGGATTAACTGGGTGCAAAATGAGGAAACAGTTGTCAGAGGGATGTCTGTATCCTCAGGGTAGTTGGTGGGCAGGGAAGACCCTGTCCTAGAGGGTCCCACACCGTGCCCCAGTGCCACCTTGTGCTGTAGCCTGCTGAGACCAGCCTGGCTTACACCGGGACACTTGCTGGGGACAGATGTGCCTTACAGCTACCAAACCAGCTGAGCCTGTGAGTGTAGGCTTTTGTATTACTGGCTGCATGGGATCGTGCAGGATTCCAATGAACTCAGATGGACTGCTGCCCATACAAGTGATTCCGTGTGTGTGTGAATGTGGCACCTGAGTGGAGGCTTTCCTGAGTCAGTGTCCTACCATTGTAGGGTAAGAAGGGTGTGAAGGAAAACGTGCTGCTTTGAGGCTGTTGCTGTGTGCAACATGCACACCTTTTGATTTATTAGTCAGTGTCAACAGGACATCTGCTCATGTGCCCCCTTTGGGAATTAGTGATGGGAATAGTTCTCACATATCTGGGTTTGGACATAATGAGTGTGTCTTCTTCCTTTTAGAAAAGTGCAGAATCCTCATCTCAGTTGAGTCAAGAACAGAAAAGTGTCTTCAATGAAGATCTTCAGAAGAAAATAGAAGAGAATGAACGACTACATATACTTGTGAGTGAGACTTTATTTTTGGTTTAGAAAACTGGTGACACCAACAGAGGTAGGGAAAATAAAATGCTGTCTGAAAACTAGTGGGTTTAGAGGCTTAGTTGTATGCAANCCGAAACTAGTCCGAAAATAGTCCGAAAACTAGTGCGTTTAGAGGCTTAGTTGTATGCAAAATTGTAGATTAGATCAGATAGCTTGTTTATAAAGATGTTCACTGGGCAAATAAAGTATTTTGACGTGAGATTCTTAAGACAGTATGTGCAATCACACAATACATGTTTTCTTATCTAGATTTTTAACTTATGGTGACAGCTACTCTACTGAAAATAGCTGGGTACTGGGTAGAAATTTCGTATTAGTTCACTGTTACAGAATTTCTTTAAAGTTTAAAATATTTTCTGCAAGTTGCTGTAATTAAATCAGGAATTACTTTACCAAAATGGAATGTGTTTCACTTCAGTTGAGAAAAACTGTATGGCTCAAGTTCAGTTTTTCATGTGTCATCTATGAGTCAGCAATATATTTAAGGAATGCTTGGTACTACAAAACTTTGTTTTTATTGAAATACTTTGTTCCTGAATCTTTTCTCTGTAAATAAAATAAAATTTCCATTTGTCTGAGAACTAGTAATTGTTACTAGCCTGAACTGGTTAATGAAATCGGTGCAACTTGTAGGACTGAATTCAATAGTAAAATGAAGCTTTCTTAAGAGCTTTGCTTTTCTTCTTTTAGTTCTTTGAAGCAGATGAGCAACACAAACGTTTAGAAGCAGAGCTGAGGACCAGACTGGAGGTTTTGGAAACTGATGCTGCCCAGCACCAAGCTGTGGTGGACAGTTTAACGAAGAAATACACAGACACCATAGAAAAGCTGCAGAATGATAAAGCCAAGTTAGAAGTAAGGAGATTTTCCTCTCGCTTGCAAGTTTTGAAAAGTTTTGAAATGCAATGTCTTGCTGTGTCAGCACTTACATTGTGAGATTATCTTCTTGCATAAAGATCAAGTCTCAGACACTAGAAAGAGAAGCTAAGGACTGTAGGCTTCGAACTGAAGAATGGTAAGTGTTTTCATTTAATATAATGAAAATTTGATTGATGTCAAGAAATAATTGCTGTAAAACATTAACTGGATTATTTTTAAAGAATAATAACTTTTAGAAAAGGGGGAGAAAAAAAGACTGATAAAACTCATGTTATTGTGAAGACAAGTCTGACCTGTGCAGGTCAAGCCCCTTTTTCTTTTGCTGTATATGGAACTAGAAAATTCCACAAATTCTACTTTCAGGAAGAGCAGTTTTGTCTCCAAGCTATTTTAAGTAGCAGTGATGTCGATGAAAACTTGAAGAATTTATTTGTAATGGAAAGCTAAAGAAAGTAAAGAACTTAGATGAAACAGAGATGTGTAAGTTTTTACAAACTGCTTCTAAAAACAAAGCCTGGGGTAGCATACGCTGAGGCAACTGACTGAAAAGAGTTTCAAAAATCCCCCTCCATTGCAAAAGCTTTTTGAACAATTGTTTTTGCTTCAGGTATAATATTGCTCAGTGAGAATATTGGAGAGTGTTTGTCAAGAAATTGTATTGTTAGTTTTGGAATATTTTCACTATCTTGAAGACAAATTGTAGAAAATGGGAAGTTGAGAATTGTGGGTCAAATCAAATTAGGGTGCATTCCTCTGAAGTTCATTATTACAGTGCATTTTTTTAAGATACTTGTGCAGTATAGATCTTTAATGTAATGAATAAGATGTGTAGTGAATTAAAAGATGCAGAGGTTTTTTCATATGAAGTAACCTTGAAGTATTTTAATTATTTTGATAGATGTGAAGATACTTGAATCCAATAAATCTCCTCTAATACAGGTCAGGGTTTCACTAAAAATGACTTGCCAAAGAGGATGAAAGCTGTGTTTTGCTGCTTTTTGCTTTTTTGTGGTGTTTGAAAAACTGTAGTCTTAATCTGCTGCTATTCAGTTCAGACCTTGTCTGAACGTTCAGAACGTTCTGTGATGACTGGGTAATTAATGTCATTGTAAGAAATTGTCCCTATTATTTAAGTTATACTATATTAAGTTTTTAAAAGTAATAAATCTCCACAGTTCATTTTGAGCACTGAAATCACTGTCTATTGAACACATGGCAGAATGTGTCTCTGAGAATACTGCTCTTCTGTTTTCCCTGCTTTGTGAGGGGAAGGGATCCATTTGCTTCTGACACCCACATTTTATTCAGAAAAGCCAGGGGATATGAGACTTGACAGCCTGCATGCTTTGAAAATTAAAGTGCAGAATGTAATCCAAAACATGTCAAACTACTTGTTTGTCATTCCTGGACAGTATAGAAAGGAAATATCCAAACATTTGCAGTTTGTCTTTGAGTTCATTTTCTATCATGCCCATTGCTACTGCAGTACATGCTATACGAGTTTCTATGTAATTTTGGAGCTGCTCTCCAGGAAAAGTATTTGTTAATGTGCATGAGCTACTTATTGGCCAGTTTCTTCTTACCTTCCTTGTCTATTTTGGATTATTTTGCCTTGTTAGTCCTGATAAGTTTTTCTGTGTATCAAATGTTGTAAAAAAAGGAAGAAAATTTGTCACTTTGACACCTTCCCCCCACCCTCCACTATATGTGCAGGAGTTCTAGATGTCAAACGGGAAGCAAAACAGTGAAGAATTTGGGGGCCTAAGTTGGGTAAGGTGTGGAATTTGGTCTGAATCAATATGGAGTGTTCTTTGTAGACATATGTACATAATGCTGAAATATATTACTGTTCATCTCAGGAGCGTATTCTAATTATATTAGTAATTACTTAGGTTCACATGCATATACACAACCAAATGCAAGTGAAGGAAATTTAGAGGAAAATCACTTGAGGATGCATCAGGAACGTAATTGCTAAGTCTTGTCAGAACAGGCTGTATCATAGCAGTGTTTAAATGTGGGGTTTTGAAAAGCTTGTGAGGTATTTCAAATAGTGATGTGACATAGTTAACTGAATTATTGACAACTCATCACCTGCTTATTGGAAGACTGCATTGGATATGTAGTAACTAATTTGAAGGCCCCTCCACCTTTTACATTGCCATTTAAATTCTAGTAGGAAAAAAATGCCTTCTTGTATCCTATGTAATAATTGCAGAATAGGAAAATAAGATAAATTTTAAAGTAAGTTGAGCTTCTCAAGAATGGAACTTAGGATTTACAAGTTTATGGCATCTTTCACTGCATTTGTTAGGGATTAGAATACGTCATGTGTTAAATATGACATAAAGGAGGACAAATAATTCCTACTGTATTATTTCTGTCTAACTTCTAGAAGGAGACAGATACCTATACACTCAAGGCATGCTTATAGTGAGATATGGTATTGGTGATACAGATGAAATTTTAAAGGTTTACAATGTGTGTGTGTGTGGTTTTTTGTGTGTCTCTTTGTTATTTAGCCAGCAACAGCTAAAGAATCTTCAAGCAGCTTTGGGGAGTAGACTGGAAGAATCTCTGTGCATAATTAATGAAAAAGTACCTTTTAATGACACAAGTACGTATTGCCTTGGTCTGGGTGTCTTGTTTGATTTTGGGTATCCATCTGGAGGAAGTTCTCCTTATGCATGAAAATGTATTAGCTATAAGAAATGTTGGACATCTGAACAGGCTCTTGGAGATAACGATAGTAAGTAGTCATAATTCTTGTCATAATCTTGTTTAGTAAACCTAAAATAGCATTTTTGTATATATATAATGAAAATTGAATCATGTGAAGGCTTCTAAGTGATTTGTCACTTGTCTGGCTTAGTGTTGACAGAATATTGTAAACTATGAAGGAACACTGTCAATTTAATGGTTTCTCCATAAAGATTAGTTACTCATCTCAAAGAGTGTTATTTTTGGCAGGGTGTACATTCAAGAGTTACAGTAAGTTAAGGTGGGGATAAACTGGTGGCTGCAGAGGTTTTGCATGAATAATGGTCTGTACTTAGT
>WBMZ01002282.1:307-126177 GCA_013400975.1 Atrichornis clamosus
AAAGGAAAAGGAAAAGGAAAAGGAAAAGGAAAAGGAAAAGGAAAAGGAAAAGGAAAAGATATCTTCTGATATACAGAGTCCAGGACAGAGGCTGGGAGGGGCTTCTCTCTGACCATGGCCCCAGTCCCAACCCCTTCCTCCCCAGTGCCTTGCTCTTACACTGCACATTCAACCTCCTCACACTGTGAAAGCAAACATGGGGTGCTTTGGGGACAGACAGATCATCAGGGTGCTCACAGCCACTCGTCAGGAGAGAAAGTCAAAAGACCCCTGGGCACTGACTCCCCGCAGCAGTGAGGTAGTCCCATCCAGAAGGGGAAATGCCACAGACACGTTAAATGCTGTCTGTGTGGGACTAGGAAAGTTCTGCTGTCATCTACCATTACTGCAGTGATGACTCACTAACCTGCCTCACCTTTCCTCTCCAAACCTCTCTCTAATGTCTTCCCTGAGGGGTCTGGCCATTGCTCTAACCTTAAGAGGTAAATGCAAGGACCTCTCCATCACTCTGCTGATAAACCTATCACTCAGACCCTTCTTCCCTGTCTACATGATGGGCCTCTCTTGATACTCCTATGTCCACATCCCCTATGCTTCACTCTATGGAAGAAGACAGATGCTGTGATCATTTTTCTAACCCACCACATAACAGCATGGCACTCTTCTATCTTGGGCAGCTACTTTAGTCCTTCCAAAACCTCCACTTTTCTACCACTGAAGCTCAAATTTTGTATTTTTCCCTGGAGGCTGTGGATAGCTCTGTCCCTTCTCCATCTCCTGCTGTGAACCTACTCGTGGGGACAGTACGGGTTACCACCCCCACACTGGTTTTGAATTCATTGCAGAAAGGTAAGGCTCAAGAGTACTAAACAGGTCTGCGAAAGGAGGGAGATTTCTACATTGTTCAAATTAGACCTGGAAAATCTCCTTGTTTATGCACGCCCACAGTTGCTGCATTCATACTGCATGCATTTGCTTTTTGACCAATGTTCCTGCCTTTGCTGCTGTCTTGTTAGGGTAAACCCACCATCTCTCACTAATACTTTCTCTTTCAGTTCCTATCTTCAAGACTCTCCTCAGGGTTCTAGTCAGTCAGTTCTCAATAGCTAAACACAAAGTGTTTGGGAGCTGTATCTTTACAGACAACACATTCTGTTTTACAATCAGACCATGTTTTCAGTTCTCTAACTCACAGCTCTGAGGAGAAGAAAATCCAACCTAGACCAGACCACCACCTTTTAGGTCCTGCTACATGCAATCATGGCACTTATAAAAAAAAAGACTCAAGCTGCCCCTGCCCACTGTGTGGGGCAGATATCCACTCATCCCAGGGCTCAGCCTTTGGCCAGCAGAAAACCTTTGGCATCCCAGTTTTCACTGCAATTGGTCCTTCCCTTCAGGGAACCAGAAAGGTGGCTAAAAATTCTTTTCCTTAGCTGGGGCAGGATTCACCTCCATTTGTCAGTAAATCCAAGTGCACGCAATATCCCGTGATACTCTGATAGCAAGCATTGCACTGCTTCAAGGATGACTCACCCACATTGACACCGCCAGCGACAAGCTCCAGCCACAGGGTTTTGATCCAAGCATGAACCTTTACCTAGTTTCAATCCTGTCTTCCAAAAGTGACTAAGAAAAACTGTGCACTAACAGGTCTTCCCCTACCCAACCTGGAAAATGCACTCCTATGGAAAGCATTAACACTAAACTGGAAACCTCAATACGGCCTGGTGAGAATTTGTGTTACTCGTATTGAAAGAGGGCTGCAACTGAACTAAAAAGTACCATATCTTCCAATTGTAGAAAACAAGTGCAAAGAAAAACATCAATTTGCTGATCCCCTGCAATGGGCAGGGTTGAACCCACTGCCTAGTGAGAGCGCAGGCAGCAATTTCTGATGTGCACACATTAATGTGATTTCGTTTGTGACCTCAGTAACACAGAAAGTGCTGCAGTGTCAGAAGCTGCTGTCCAAGGGCCCTAAGCTTTGGCTGTCCTCACTGAATTAGACAGGGTGTGGCGTGCTACAGCAACCACCCTGCTAATGCAACCCACCATGGAGAGCACCACCCAATAAACTGCAAACCTCCACCACTCAGAGGCCTGGGGCTCTGCAGAGCTACCTTGCTCAACCAGACAGAGCAATCATGGAGCAGGACTTTCAAGTTCATGGAAAAGTACTTGGAGCAACTGAAGGAAGGACATGCTGAGCTGCTGAAGGTAATATAGATACAGCTCTGGAGAAAAGAGGGAATTCCCAGATATGTACAGTCATTCATTCCTAAAACAAGGATTGCTAGCATTGAGTCAAAGTTGGCTAAGTGGTCTGTAATGGTAACTAATGATAAGTCACTGCTCATGTTGTTTTAGGGCATAACATATTTATGTGGTTGTAGTCAGATAATGTTGCAAGTTCTGTACATGGCATTCCCTGAACTTTACCAAACCTATGCATGCAAGCTCTCTTCCCCATCACCAGTTTTCCCAAAGTTTGTGTTCTTCCATTTCTCCAGGATGTGTACAGCCATCATGACAGCACCTCAGAGTATGCATCTCCCCCCCACTTCACAACAGCTTGTGTTACTCGTCCTTCCACTGATGCTCCAGCTACGACTTCGACCACAGCCTCAGGGCTGCAGGCGGAAGCATTCCTGCAGAGCTGAGGTGTAAGCCAGCACACACTCTGGGCAAAGGGCATTCATGAGAGCTCTGCTGGATTAGAGCCATGGAGGCAGTGCAACAGCATAGCAGGGCTCTTGGAGTGTCAGAGGAGTGCCATAACCACAAGACTCTCCTTCATCCTTCCTCAGCTCAGTTGCAGACACCACCTCACTAAATGCACATGCACTCTGCCTGCACACACACACACACATTAGGAACACAAAAGCTACATTTAGAGTCACACTGCACCAGGGTGACACGTGTGAAGAGGGAAGGGACAAAAGCTGTTGCTGGCCCATAAACTGTGAAATGCAGACAACAAGCTTGGTCACTGGAGCTGCTGCAAACAGCGGGATCATCAGTGGCAAGTCCACACTGTCCAGGTCAGAGTCTGTATCTTTTCTTCTGCACTTTCCTCATCTTCCCTTTTCTTCTCCTTCATGTACCCCACAATTCATGCAGTAGTACACAGTTTCTCACAGTTTTGCTTAAGCTTCTGCAGGAAAAAAAATATGAGAAGAGGCAAAAACCATTTCGGTAGGGTTGGAACAATGGAGACAAAAGTTCTTGCCTCTGACAAAACCAGCAAGGAGAGAAATTTCATTCCAAGCATTGCATAGGTTGAGAGACTGCTGTACTTTTCTTCTTTTCACCCTGGTTTCTGAAGAGATGAGAGTGAGATTTCAAAAAGAGAACCCTTAATTTTTATGTTTACAAAGACAGCACCAATATTTCCTTTTAGAAATTGTTGAAATTGACCTGGAGAAGAGGTGGAGGGAGAGATCAGGATATGCTCATGTGTATGTATTTATTAGGGCATGCACTCTTGGAAAACGAAGTTAGAAAATCCTGGGCAAGTCCCTAGCCTGGCAGCACCTAGGCAGGGGGTTGTCCCTTCCCACACGAAGTCCTTTGAGCCCATGCCAAGTGTTCAGGCTCACCGAAGAAGTCATATTTAACTCAGGGTAGAAGTCAAGATTTTCCAGCAGCTGTATGTGGAGACAACTCAGTTGTCAGACACAGCACTCAAAGTTCACTTGAGGCCTCATCTCCTTCAGACTCACAAAAGTAAGGATCCCCAGGCCTTGTAGAGGATGCAGAGAATATGAGCCATACCATCTGCCTTTCTTCAGCATGAGGGAGTGATGAAAACCAGTCTCCTAGTACATTTGGTCCATATTTGAGAGCTGGGGATTACACACATTTTTCCTTTATCACAACTGTAAATTGCTTTTTTCTGACCTGCTCTTTTCTTCCTCCCTTATTCAAAAACTTAGCAGTGCAGCCAACCAGTGTATCTCACATACAATGCTTTGGATATGTAAAACCCACCACAAATTTTTAACAAAGACACAAAATTTCCTAAAGGTTTTGGTAAACACACCTGAGGAAAATCTTGTTATTTGAGTCAGAATTATAATTCTGTCAACAAAAACAAATTTTTCAAATCAGATTCATAGAGCCACCACATTACCTTGCTGCGATCCAGTAAGCTAAGGACACGATACTGCTGAACATAAGCACAGGAGGTTAGGTCTTATTTTCACAGTGCCATAAGATGTAAAAACTGGTGTTATATGATCCAGAAGTAGAAAATTCAGTTCTTTAGACCTTAATATTGAATACAGGGGCTTTTTTTTTTTTCCATGGTCATATAGTAGCCATGGGATTTCTTGTGGGGAAACTCACACAAACCTTTATGCATGCCTCATGCATGATGATTTATCACTTCCGTGCACAGTAGTTGTGCATATGTTATAAGTGGCAGCTGGTTTTTACAGTCTGAGTACTGGGTTTTCTCTCTGAGGGAATTTTTTTCCTTATCCATGATTGAGTATAGGTGCGTAGTTGTACCTGTAGCAAGTTCAAGCAGATACCAAATGCATAAAGATGTTTATCATAGTTACAACAGTTAGTTAGATAGTTTCCTATGGAACTGAGTCATCAGAGCTCCTCCAGAGTCACCGAAAAAGTATTGGTGACAGTGGGTGTTCAAAGCACAGGATATGGTACTGCACAATCAGAAGCCCGTGACTAAGCGTGCAGTTTACAAGCATGCACTGCAGCAGTATGGCAGTGGGCAGGTGGGCAGAGAACCGGGGCTGTCCTGGGCCAGCCCTTGGTCTGTGCCTTCTGCTGCCCTGGGATACCAAGTCCGGGTGAGCAGCATCGTGCCCTCCATTCTCTTTGGTCCCGGACCAAATTCTGCCTTTCAGACATTTAAAGAAAGCTATCAGTGTGAAAATGCACAGTAACGTTTGATGTCAGATAACATATCTCTTCTCAGCATCCAGGTGACTCAGCATGAGTGGAATGAGCTTACTTGGTCCTAGGATCCCCTCTCACCTGCTACCTCCCACAGAATAGAGGAATGGGAAGGAAACTGCACTCTTTCGTGTTGTCTGTGCTGGGAAATGTAGCATCAGGCTAGAATTGCAGTAAGGTTGGTATTTTTTTTCGGCACAATTTGCTTTGAACATTTGCTTCTTTCTTGTTCTGAGGACAACCACTGCTGTACAACATGCTATTCCAAAGGTGCACAAATCCAGCTGGAAAACAGAATAATTTTTACTGCCAAAAACACACACGTTGCAACATGTTTTCCTCCTTTATGACTTTTCATTTTATCCTCAAGGTGAAAAGAACAAAGGTAGCATGCAAACAGCTTTGCAGATGCAGGCTATCGTAACTACCCACACAGTACTGGGCAAAGTCCACATAATGATGCACTCTGTCGCATTATGTGACATCTATTAAGAGCCAAAGCCAGGGAAGACCACGCATTAAGTAATTCTCACAGCCTTGTCAGGCACCATTGAAGGTTATAGTGTTTATGGCCCTAGTCCCAACAAATGCTCAGCCCACGGCTGCAAACATTTGCAAGTATGAATAACATGCAACACTGAGACTTCCCCTGAAAGGTCTGTACATGGTGTGCAACTGTTTTTCACAGCTCTCCAGAGTCTGTAGCTAAAAGGTAGGTGAATTCCCTTTGGGCAATGCTTGTCCAAATCAGCAAGACAAACAAGTGCATTGCCCCTCAGCTCAGTGGATTGTGCCTCCCAGAAGACCAGTCTGGAGATTGAGCAGATTGAGCCAGCTGATATTCACCTGCTTCCCAAATGAGACAGCAAGAGACAGAGGGAAAACAAATGGGACCCCATCGCTGCTGAACTGATGTTATCTGCAGGCAGCTGTGCCTTTTGTGCAAGGAGCACACAGTGCCACAATTTGCAAATGTCGCTGATGAATTGCTGCTGTCTCTGCAGCTCATTGTAAAGAACTGTCTGCTCTTAATTACCAGGACTGCTTTTAGAAGCAGTAATGCAGTAATGTCATCTACTAATGAGTTAACCTAGTCCACAGGAAAATTAACTTCACATTAAACAAAGCCTTCTCTGCAGTTTTCACGTAGTGGCATATGGAGGAAATATTGCATGGTGATTGCAGTTTTTACCTCAGGCTCCTTAAATCTGAAGCTGTTATGTGTGGTGGGTATCATTAGAAGGGAGAAAGTAAAAGTACGGATGTACAGTGTGTTTGAAGATATCCGAACAGAGGTTCTGTTGCAGATCGTTGTAGAGTGATGGTTAGCCCTGGGAACAATGCAAAGAGTGATCTGGGGACTTGATACTCATATTTCAAAGAGACTTAAGTAGCTGAACACACTCCTGGAGATGAGACGTAAAACCTAGCTTTGTACAATGTGTACATCAGTTCCAGTTCCCAATCTGAACACTCTCCTCTTGACACAGTTCTCCTAAAAAGAACACCTAACTGTAATTTTAAAGCTCTCATGAATAAGTTACCAATTTTCTCTTCTCACCTTCTTTTCCAGCTGAACATGGACTGCTGGTACTGAGGATTTAACTTGATCTGTTGAATAGAGATAGCAGTAAGTAGAGTGAGACCCCTCATTCCTGTTTCAAAAACTAATTGTTCCAAAGATTTTGGCTTCGCATTTCATGCCCCTTCACATTGTACAATGTGAACAGTTCCAAGTTGTGCATTATGAATGATACTGTGTCATAAAATCCAGTAAGCAAGCAATTTAAAAATGCTGCCTTATGAACTGGCATTACCATTTATTCTTGTTTAGAAACACTTGTATTACCACTGTTTTCCCTCTAAATGACAAAAGAGAGACCTCATAAACACCAGCAATGTTTTTTGTTCTAAATATTCTCAGAAAATTTTTCATGTATGTTGTTTTTGGTTTGTTGGGAGGTCTTTTTTAGGGGGGAGGTTGTTATTGTGACCAAATAAAGGTAATATGACTGGTACACGAGATGCCAGGCAGGAGTTCTTTGTCCGATCAGAACAAGCCATTAGGCCAACTGAATTTTTTTTACATTTACCACTAAATCAAATTATTTTCACAAGGCACCACATCCTCAATCCCCTGTCCTTTCTGCACCTTGTGTTATTTATGCAGGTCTTTTTTGCTCTTCCTAATGCTTTCCAGAAGACTGGCCCCTACTTTAACTTCTGAGAATTTGCCTGTGTGTCCTTTGAGCAGGATAGCATACAGGAACCGTATGCAAACACCTAGGATGGCAGAGTACAGTCTCAACCCTTGCTGGCTAGACAGGACACTAGGATGAGTACTTTCCCAGGTTAACATCATGAAGATTAACCTCTTACTTCTTGAACTCTTTTCTTTGTTTGTTTGAAACTATAGATTATGTCCTCTCTGACAACAATCTGACGTAGCTGTGCTTTGGCAAACTGGCAAAGATTAATTTGATACCTGTGTTGTATGCCTAAGAGTGATTCAAGTTTTACTACACAGCGACTATGGCCCAGACTATCATCTTACACCTGTTTTACATTGGGTTGTTTCTACCGCCATCACTTGTGTGTCACCAGCTGTAACTTTTTGACTAAAGAGAAGACACATCTCTAGTTCAAACAAGATCAAAATGTATATCCTTACATTAACAGTGTTTCCCTGTGCATCATTTTTTCATCCTTAGCACATTCTGTCTGTACTCTATATTCCATCTTTTCAGATATGGTCCCATGTTGTTTTATCATGCAGACTTCTGTCTTTCTTTTCTGGTGAGACAGCTATAATGATAAGGTAGAATATGGTTTCCCTGACCTTTTCACATCAATCCCACTTTTTAACCTTTGGACGAGTTGAAAAACATTCAGGGAAAAAAACCCACAGTCCAAGTGAAAACAAATGTACATGGTTTTATTGGGTTGACCTATATTGAATCTTTTCACAGAAAACTGGAAAAAGTCTCAAGTGCAATTTGACCACTTGAATGTATGATGTAAATAAAATTAATGCTTCTATTTAATAACAAAAAAGGTAATCCCATGAAACAAAAACAAACTTTTATCCTGATATATAGGATTTGTCAACATGATATGCAGATTTCTTATATTCATGCCAGTACTTTCTACACATTCCAGGCAGAACTGTAATCCTGTTCTACACGGTGACTATAAAAATGTCTGCCCTGAAGGTGTCACACTATATCACACCAATGACAATCCAACATCTGCTGTTTAAAACAGACCTTTTATATCAGTGTGATCTAACCAGTTCAAACCAGTCTATATGGTCTCCCATGTTCTCCTCCCCCCCAAAAAAGACAGAAAATTAATTTGGGGGAAGAGTGGGCTGTCCAGTGAACTACACCTTTCTCTGTGCATGGAACAAAACAGAGCCAAGGGGCTGCCTCTGTCAGCAGCCAGCCCGGGAACAATGTGCCACAAACTGGCATCCCCCTCTATTTCAGCTACTCTTTTGTACTCAAAGTGCCACGGGCTTAAAGTAAATTACCTCAGCTACCTGAAGTTGTATCTGATGACTAAAGAGCCATCATCAGCCGGCTCTCTTTTTTTCTTTTGCTTTTGTCAATTTGCGCAGTCATCTTTATAGAATAAAGCACTCACAAATTCCCTGCCATTTTTGTCCTTTTGCTGCCTGGCCCACATTCTGCAAATTACCATCTCTAACAAACAGCATAATCTGCTTCAGTTACTTCCTTCTTTGACCATAACATGATCCATCACAAAGTCAAACACATAACAATTTGCCACTGAATTGTGCAAATCCTGCTGACTTTGTGGCAGAAAGCTTTAGTGCCACTGCAGAGGTTGACCTTAAAAGCTCTGCACCACTGTCCCCAAAAAATCAGTAAACACGTACTCACAAATTTCAAAGTGATATTTAAGCACCACACTGCCCAAAAGCTGCATGAGGAAGGAGAGTAATGGTAAACCTCACTGCATGAGTACTTGCCAGTTTTTACTAACTAGCTGAGACCCTCTGGAAAAGGACTACACTAATATTTATTTGTCATTTATTAAAGCCAATATCTAGCACAGAGAGTCTGTACTTTGACCCTGGGAAGAAATAGGGATGATGCTCTAAGAGGCCTTTCTTGTGTTAACTCCTTTTGACTCCCTGTTGCAAGGGCTTGTTTTGCTTTTTTCCAAGACAGAAATATTAATAAAGTCTTTGAGTAGCCCCTCCTGGTGGGAATTTTCACAAGTAATATCTGGGGCAGTGACTGGAGAGGGAGGCAAATCACCATCATACTCAGTGCAGCTCTGCTGTCTCACTCTGATGTGAGTGGTCCTGTCATTTCTCAAGCAGGTGCAGGTCATCATAATTTCAAACAAACTGCTCCAACCGTACCAACAAACTAGATTTCAGCTCAAGGCCAGCAGCCTGGCAAAACACCACAGCAGATGCATACATAGTCATATACGTATGTGGATGCTTTCCTCTGTAATGCTTATTGTGGAACATAGCTGTTGCATACACTTTTAATAGCAGGGCAGGGATTTACTTCCCCCTCTGGTCTGTGGCACACTTTTCTGCTGTTCTGTGATGTACTTTGACTAATCATTTCTTAGTCCTCTAGGTGCAGACCTTTAAAAACACTAGGAGCTCTCAGTCTCCCTTTTCAATTGCAAACGATTCATTTTTGGTGAAGTGTGGCCTCCCTATTCTTCTGCCAGCCGTTGTGTTTGTGAAAGGACCGTCTCAAATTTCTTGTGTGGGAGCAGCTGTTGCTGGACCAAGGCAGCCTTTTCAGAGCCCTGCCGCAGCCGCTTTTCACTTCTCCTCCTCCTCCTCTCCTTCCTCCCTCCTTTTGTCTTCTGCAAAGCAAGAGCCCCTCTGACCCTTCGCCTCCCTCCAGCCTCCCTCCTTTGTCGGCCACTGCAGACAAGTTCCACCCTAAATCAAGCATTGTCTCCATCTCCAGAAGCCAGCACGTGCCCACATCCCCCTAATCTTTTAATTTCCCCCCAGGAAAAGGCAGCTGTTAGCGATACACGCAATGCACAGCTGTCAGCTGGGGCCTGCCGCCTGCCTGCGCTGAACAATGAGGAAAGCAGCGCCGGGGCTGAGGAGAAGTAATATCTACATATATGTGCCTTTGGCAACAGTTGGCAGCACGTGCTCTGAAATGCAGCATTGTCAGAAAACCCACCCCTGCCTTCCCCCACCGCTGCTCCGCACACGTATGAGCTTGAACTTTGTCTGATTTCAGAACAAAACACCCAGCTTCAAAGGGCAGGACTCCCCGGATTGCTGCATTATACCTTCGCTGCTGAAACAATCCCCTGCAAAATTACAGGGTATGAAAAGAACAGGCCTCCAGTAGCCTGGCACGTGGTTGGCCCATTCTCCTCTTTTACGCACCAGTCGTTTGAAAGTTTTGTCCTGGAGAGAGAGCAAAGTAAACAATCTGGGGTGGGAGAAAGGACTTATACATCATGATTTTACCTTTTTCCCTGGGCGGTGAGGAAGTACTGCATTTCTAAGTAAAGCAGGGACAGTGTATGTGGCTGGACTGGTGGTCTCACTACCTTAAATAGTAGATCCCTTATGTGCAAGGGACTGTTACTTCAGAACAAGATGAAGAAAAAAGTGGTGATTTAGAACCAGAATGAAGCAAGACGTAATTGCATCTCCACAATATAAGCACATTTGCATGCCAGATTTGTACCTGCAACCATGGCAAACACACACACAAATGATAAATTGCACAGTGCAGTCATTTGCCAGTGCAGTTGCCACAAGTGAGCTTGCAAACATAGTAGTTATAGAACCCAATT
Source organism: Atrichornis clamosus (assembly GCA_013400975.1). NCBI lineage: Eukaryota > Metazoa > Chordata > Aves > Passeriformes > Menuridae > Atrichornis > Atrichornis clamosus. Next base: position 11,057 of record WBMZ01002282.1, read on the forward strand.
AGTCCTGTATTAGTGCTTGCCTCTTCCCATGTGTCCTGGTGCATGTAACTATACAAAAACCATACCTCTGTGCTTCACATTAGTTCCTGACAAAACACAGAGTTTCTTAGGGAAATTCATTTTGCAAATGTGTGTGTTGTGGAGAGGATATATAAAAACCTCAAACATTTAAAACTGTTTCATTTCCTTTTCCCATGTAGATTGCTTTAAAGTATGCATGTATTCCTGTGACCAGGCTTCTGGCTAATCATTAAATGGGAATTTGATTGATTTCTACATGCGTTTGTTCCCAAAGGCTAAGAATTTTAAAAGGAACTGTCTCATCTGTTGCTTTTGCAGAGATCTCTAAAATAGTTTCCTCTCTAAGCAAAGGAACAAACAAGCCTCCCTCTCAAACCTTTCATCACCATAACCTTTTTGGAGTCAAGTGGACAACTCTGGGTTTACTTCACCACTCTCAGTCATTTTACATGATAGGGAATAACTGCTGTGTTATTAGTGTATATTCCCCAGCCTGCTCAGTACACATGTTTTCACTTGCTTTATCTCACCTGCCCTGTAATTTAAAGGACTTAAAAGATAGACTATGCTAAGCAGACCATATGGCATATGGTACACCTGACCCGCGCTTAGCACCTGCTGAGCGCACTGTGGGCGTCACAGGCTCTTTGATACAGCACTCCTGGCCAGAGGGCAAAAACATATCCATGCATTTGCATGCTGGACGGAGGCCACGGTGTGCAGATCTGACACTGCATCCTGACAGTTCTTTCAAGATTAGCAAATCTGTAGAAAGCAATGCTCTTAACCAACAAAGGGGGTGGATGCCATATCACAGAGACCTACACATATACAGACACCTCAGGGATCCTAATAGCCTTGTAGTGATGAACAGGGATCGTCAACAAATATTAACTTGCTTTGAATGGAGAATATCACCATTAAAAATTCAGATGCAGTCAGAGTTTTCCTAAAGTATTCAGAGAAATCACAAAGAGATATGATTTGATATCACTTAAGCAGATACAAATGCTGTCTTGACTTACCACCATGTAGAGCTAACAAGGGCACACACAGGAAGCAACATGCAATCAAAAATAGATGTCTCAAAATAAAAATAGTGGACATCAAGTAGAAAAAGAATGCATGAATCTTTCATGCTCGTAAGGGTTTAGTAAGCATGTGCCTGAATAGTGGCCTGCAAGATCTGACCTTTCATTCATTGCTGGTTCTGCTGGCCCATGACTCACTTTCTCTATTTTCAAGTTGATCCATTAAGTCTGTATTTTTAGTGCAAAGTTCTGTGAGATCTACGGAGCAGAAATAGCATGCAGAAGTATTGGGAGATGCTAGCACTGGATTATTTGCATAACAAAATCTCATAGCAGCAGCAGCAGCAGCCACCTTTGTTAGAGCAGTCCAGGTATCCAGCAAAGGCAGGAGACATCTTGTTGGCCCATGTGGGAGTTGTAGCCTCTAACATTGGGTAGCTGGGCAAACACAATGAATGGAGCAGACAAAGGGATTTGTCTCTCTTACACTGCTCAGGAAGGAAAATTTATCATGCATATGATCCGCAAGGGGATATTTGGTGCAGACAGGGTGGCAGGACCCTTGTAGTGTCCTCAGTAGTGACTGGCAGGCTCAGTCTTGCACCAAGGACAGAATTGGACCTCATGCAGTGTTAAGTGCTAGCTGCAACACCATGGAAATTGGTGGGGGCCCTGCAGGGTTTCTCTTTTCCAAGAATTCTCTAACACAGACTTTGGAATTGCCCGGTTGAGAAGATTTCCTTCTTCCAGTGTGCTGCCTCTCAACGGTATGCCTTGATTAACCTATCTGAAACAAAAAAAAAGTAATCTTTCTGTCTTCATGCTGGAATGTTATCAAATGAAAAACAGGCCTATTATCTTATTTCTTTTGTAGCTCTCTCTTCTGTTACTGGAATAAAAATTCTCTGGCTTGGAGGAGGTTGTCAGGCTGGAACTGCCTTTATGTTCATGGCTACAAGAATCTTATGATTGCTTAGGTCTGGCGATGCCCCTGACCCTGTAATAGGGATATGTTTTTCCTGACATATCCACGAATCTACCACTCACAGCAGAGGAAAACCTCAGCCTCACAAGGCAGGCTGTTTCTTCATTCAGAGCACCGCTGAGTCTCACTGTCAGGGGTTTCTCTTTAGGCCACAAACAGATTCTGTCAGTATCCCCGCCGTGCACAGCACTAGGATACAGGTGGACTCCCCTGCCCGGTGCGGGGAGCCCATCTGGGAGGTCCTTCTCCTGCCTTACTCCTCCGTATGGTAAATCTGTGGCGAATTGAGCCATGAGTGAGTGCCCCAGGCCCCAGTCTAGCCTCAAACTACCCCGGCCCCATCTGTCACCCTATCTGGGGCATCTTTGCTACATGATTGGCACAGGGCTTGAAAAGGCAGCACAAGACGGGCCATGTGGCAACCCTGCCGATGGGGAGGGGGCGGCGGGGGAGCAGGATGAAATATTGTGACAGAACACTTCAAGCCCCAGCTAATCACAGCTGCTGAGGGCTGAAGAGTGCTATACATCCCCTCGTATCAGGCAGTACATTCCTGGCAACATTATTAATTCAGAGGAGTCCCTTTAATTTGAAGCAGAGATTAAGACTTTCCCCGGTTGGCCTCACTGCGGCTGTAAAGGCAACAGGCAGGGCTATTGTAAGGCCATTAGGGAAGAACAATAGGACGCTGAAAGGGGGATACGGGTGAATAGGGGAGCGAGGGCTGGCTTGTGCCAGAGGCCGGCTCGCCTCATTACGGGAGCGGCAGATGGAGCGTGGCCGGGTTGCTGGGCAGAGTCGGGTCTGGCAGCTGGCGGCGGCTCCCCCGCACTTCAGCGCATCCCCACCGCACCCCACCGCGGTCTGCGCTCAGCCAAGGCACAACAGGTGCATGGGGACTGACGCCCTTACCAGCAAAACCCAAAATTTAATAAAAAAAAGGCTTCCCTTTTTTCCCCTCCTGCCTCTTCCTGCTGCATTCACTTGGGCATTCCCGAACTCTACCGAACAGACATCAGGACGGTGTGGAAAGCGCACTCTCTTTTCCCATTCATGGCCATGCCAGTTTATGCAGGCATTGCATCCTTCTCAACAGGGATAAATGACAGCAGAAACCTGGTGGCTGTGCAGGAAATAGTGTTATGCATTCAGATCATTAGGCACGGTCAGGCATCTCACTGCTTCATATAACTCCTTACCAGATTTTTTTTAAGTGCCCATTGGCTTTACTGGCTTCAGAGAAAATTCCGTGCCTTATGCTAACCAAGGTTTTTCTTTCCCTTGATTTGTGTGAACTCATAATATGTCATACCTGAGAGGAGTGAATAAGACAGTGACGAACTCCAGCCTTGCAGTCTACCAGGTGCTGTGACATGTGCCAATCCCCAGCAAAACAACCTCTGCAGCTGCCTGGCAGCTCCTGCCACTCAGCTCTCTCTCCAGCTGGGGAGCAGGAGGGCAGCGTGGACAAAAGTCCTGACAAAAAAGAAGCCCTAGAAAGCATCACAGAGGTAGGGTTGTGGGTTTTTTTCTTTATTAAGTTGGTGAGAAAATCATGTTTTTCTTCCAGTTTTGCCATACTCAACTCCCAGAGCTTGTGAAGTAATGGTTCTGACAATCAGGTCTCCTGACTGGGGCCCTGACAACTGCCAGGAGAGGCACACACTCTCCCCTCTCCCCAGAAGTGGCACAGGGGCAACTGTATGGAGAAACCTGTCTGAATTTGACAGTCCACTGACCCTCTGGGGAAAGTAGTCCAAAAGATGCTGATGAACGTTACAACAAAAGCAATTTTTTAAAGCAGCTGTTATTTTATGGTTGGATTTCTCGAAGTTGTTTACAATGCTTTTGTGCAGTTCTAAGTTCTTCCCTCTTCAGAGGAGAAAATCCCACAACCTGAGCTAAGCTTGTGGCTGAGCAACCTGACATGGTCCCAGGTGAGTGCAGGACACACAAACCAGGCACTCTGCCTCTAACAAACTGATGTCCCCTTGTTTTTATGGTCTATGTTCCCTCCCAGTTCATGGCTATGCATGTAATTTCTGATGAAACAGCAACTGCAATTTCTTCCATGGAAAAATAATTTTAGGAAACTATGGAGACTATTTTTAGTTACAGAGGTGGAAACAAGGAGAAGGAGCCAGCACCCTGTTAGCAACTCACTTTGTGCAGACCATCATCAGGCACTCTTTGGAGCACTCATTCTTCACAAAATGTTCTTTGACAGCAGTGGGTTTACTAAAGTTGACAGGTGCAAGCAGAAAGAAGCTACAATATTCAAAACAATGGTGCTTAGGCTTTCTTCAATCATCTTTTCCTTCTCTGAACTGTAGAACACACGTTTTAGTTTCTTTTATCTTACTTGAATTTTTCATTCATACCTTATTTAAAATTTTCACACTATATGGCTTTCAGTTTATTCAGGGTGCAACTCTGCTTTCATAAAAAGATGCATTGGAAGTCATTATGGAAATTCATTTGATTCCTTTTATTTTTGTCACTGCTGAGCTATTGTCTTTATTTTGGACACTCCTTGCGGGTTGAATGAAGACTATTCCAATCCTCAGCACAGTGTTCACTCACAAGTAGCTGCAGCTGCTGGTAGGGAGCTGTTGAAGTGTGACACAAGGTGTTTAGTGGCAAAAACAGAGTGCAGGAGCTGGTGTCTGCTCACATTGGTTTTGCCACTGAAGAGACCATAGCAGAATAATGCTCACTGACAGGGTAAGTGATGAACACAGTCTTGAATCTGAACTCAGAGCAGCCATGAAGCACATCTCTGAGTCAGATTCAATTATACAGATATACAGATGGTCAGCTCTAATCTTTCAATTCCAAATACAACTATACTACAACCACAGAAACAGACAGTAGAAGGGCCTAATGCTCAAATATAAACTTTTGAGAACTGAGACACCTGATCTGCATGACAGCTGTGGTACCTTCTCCAAGGAAAGACAAAAAATCCTTTCTAGTTATTTAGGCAGAAGCAGATGATTATACAACTCATCCTCAGATATCACAGTAATTTAAAAATGGTAAACAATTGCTAAAATAGGCAGATTTAGTTTCAGAATCAGATGCAGAGTGGGAAAACAAAGCTTTCATATGTGCATCTGCAGAAGGTTTGCCCTGTGCCAAGATCAGTGTTATTTGCCCATCTTAGTGGTTTTGAAATGTGCTGCTTATCATTTGCAAAGCTGTCAGAAAATTGAAAGAAAAATAGGAGGAGCTGTAAAAAGTCTTGCTCTGCAACCAGCTGACGGTCTAGACATGGAGGCTACCATTTTCTGCATAAAGACAAAGTTTGTGCAATGAAATATTCAGCTGTCAAAGGGAGTTAAACCTGCTGCCGAAAGCTGGATGATTTAACAAGTAGAGAATGAGAAACTGTTGCAGTTTTTTGACAGGAGACTTTTTGACTGCATGTTTGCAGCAATCCACTCGGTTTCAAGCACATTTGAGACAGGTGCCTCAAGGTTTTTCCATCTTTCTGTTGTGAAACCAGGATGTTTTTTGCTGCTCATAATAACTCAGGGATTCAAACCCTCACTGCTAGGAGCTGTAGGCTGCTTAGACTGGCCGTTTAGTAACAGCCTTGTACCTACATTCCCCCATCTTATCATTTCATGTCAACATTATTTCCCTGAATAGTGAGATTGGAGGGCCTGAAGAGCAAACATTTTGATTGCCACTGGAAACTCATGGATCATGGGGAATAGTGAAAAAATAACCGTCTGGTTCTGACACAGTGTTCCCAGCACAGGGCTCTCTGTCCGTCACTGTGGGTGAGTTCATGCCTCCAACCACAGCAGCTTTGCTCTCTGACCCTGCAGCAGATTCCCAAATGCCAACAAACACAAGAGGCAAGGCAAAGTCAACACACACACCAGTGGTGTCAATAGATAGCTTCTCTCTGAGGAGGAGGCACAGGACATAGGGTAATGCTGCTCTTTTGCTGATATGTTTTAGCCCGTGAGCTCTGACAGCAGTGTTAGGGGGCCAGTGCTGTGACTGTACATATACACTGTACAGCACCTTTATGGAGGGCAAAAGGCAAAAGTGCTGAAGACAGAGGAGATGAGCCACATCTCACAACTCTGCAGTTTCTCTTTAAAAACATGGAGTAAAGTCAAGAACCACATGTGTATGTGTTTGTGCAAAGATGCACACCTTAAAAACCATAAGAAATATTTAGGTCATTCTGTTGTTCTCACAAACTGAAAAGCTTAAATCGAGAATAATGGTTTGATTCACAGAAATTAAGGTATACAGAGAACTTCTAACCAAAGCAGCCAATTAAGTGATTCTACAGACAAATCCCTGTTTGCAGTCTTCATTTGTGCATGAAAATGTTTTACACCTTTAACTCTGGAAGCAGTGACTCTGAATGAAGGCATGCCTTTCATATGTGTGCTTGTTTATGGGACATGGTGTTCACTTTTTTAAAATACAGTCCTAGGTCAGTGGGCTGAAGGAGATCAGTCATTGCCAAGGGCTTTAAAATGTGTTTTGTCAATAAAGGTTGCCTTGACCCAGTGTGTACTCTAACAAGGCAATACAATCAACATAACTGTCCATCCTGTCATGCTTTTTCATGAGGCTCTTCAGGGTGAAATAAGGTGCACTTCATTTCTACCTGTGGAAAGCAGGCTGTAAATCCAGAAAAATAATCTTACTATGCAAAACCTCATTTGAGACAGTGTTTGCCATGTTCTTGTGTTTCAGCCTAATTATGTGAGACTAAATTAGATACATTTATTCTGGCCATAGTTTTGAAATGTCAAGCTGTGCTCCTACCATATTCTTGGAGCTAAAGTCATAAGTACCTTCCATCCATTTCCAGAATGAGTTGACTACTCACTTTCAAGAAAAGAATTTCCAGTGAATCACAGTTTACAGAAATTTTCTAAAGCATATGCATCTAGGAACCTGGACAAAATTGAGAAGTGGGCCCACAAGAACCTCATAAAGTTCAACTAGTCCAAGTGCAAGGTGCTGTACTGGGGTGAGGGTAGTCTTGAACACGAGCACAGACTGGGAGAAGAACTCATTAGAGCAGCCCTGCAGAGCAGGGCTTGGGGTTTCTGTGGTCGTAAAGCTGGACATGAGCCAACACTGTGAGCTCAGAGCAGAGAAGGCCAACCACATGCTAAGCTGCATCCAGAGCAGCGTGGCCAGCAGGGAGAGGGAGGGGATTCTGCCCCTCTGCTCTGCTCTGTGAGACCCCACCTGGAACACTGCATCCAGCTCAACACAAGAAGGATATGGCCCTGTTAGGGTGGATCCAGAGAAGGCCACAAAGATGATCACAGGAATGGAGCAGCTCTCCTATTACAACACGTTGAAGGGGATGGGGCTGTTCAGTCTGGAGAAAGAGTGGCTTAAAGGAGACCTAATTATGGCCTTCCAGTACCTAACGGGGGCTTATAAAAAGGAAGAAGAGGGATTTTTTGTAAGGACAGCTAGTGACAAGGTAAGGAGCAATGGTTTAAAACTGAAGGAGAGTAGGTTTAGATTAGCTGTTAGTTCTTTACTCAAAAGGTGGTGAAGCACTAAAACACATTGCCCAGGGGAGTTATGGATGCCCTGTCCCTGGAAGTATTCAAGGCCAGGTTGGATGGGGCTCTGAGCAACCTGATTTAGTGGGGAGCGTCCCTGCCCATGGCAGGGGTACTGGAATTAGATGATCTTTAAACTCCCTTCCAGATCATTCAAGGTCAATTCTATGATTCTAGGCTATGGTTCTGTGATTCTGCTTGCACTTTGTCTGTAGGACCATCTGTTGATCTCAACAGGAAGTACCATACATTTATTCCTCCATAATTGAGAACAGAGTCACCCATAATGCTAGTGCAATTTGCATGTAACAGAACATTTTCTAAAAGGTTTTCACACTTAGTTTTAAACAAATCACTGCATGCACACTTGTGCCTTTTTACAACATGTGCACATGTCTGCAGGTTTTCTTTCAATAATCTACTTCTGTAAATATGTGCATCTGTGTGTCCATAAAATCAGCTTGTGCACCTGCATTCTAGTGAACATCATAGTAGAGCTAATGAAGACTCCTTGCAAAACTCATCTTGTGAAGGTGAAAAATTCATGCTGGTAAGGTCCTGAGAAGCTGATTGATTAACGGTCGGGATTTTTTTAGAAAACACTGGTTAAACTGAATGTCAGATTACAAGTCACGTCTCTATTTTTTCTGCGTATATTTGGTAAACTCAAGGTCTGTATGAGTATACTAAAGTATAAGAGATTTTTGCCTGAATGAAGGTCCTTGAAAATGATTTTGCTTTCCTCCCTGCAGCTGTTCCGCCTGCTTTCCCCAAGCAGGGGTGAGCCAGGACTATGGATATCTCCCCTCTCCATCCACATGGTTTGATAAGCCTTGGGTGGTCACAAGAACCTTGTCTAAACTTGTGCAGTTCAAAACGAAGTTAGACAGACTTTCACAGTGAGTAGAGTGTCAGATTTTACAGTCAATGATGCAGAACTTCAAAGGGTGTTACTGTAGATACTGAGGGATTAACCTCCAAATTTACATTTATGAACAGCTCCAAAACATCGTAATCATGCAACTTACACAGTAGGTTCAGCACCTACTGCCCAATGCTAAGGTGCTAAACTGAGAAGGCTTTAATGAAGAAAACAGATATGGATAGAGTCATCTGTATTCTGGATTCCAGCTCTTGAAATGGACTTTGTGCCTGATAAGTCAGCACTGGAAACAATTATTAGGATGTGAATGATGATGGACCTGCTGCCCCGGTACCCTGAGCAGTACTGTGCCTGTGGCCAGTGCCTTCTGTAATTGCAGAGGGATGTTTTGCAGCATGTTACAAAAAAAGTGCCAGCTTCCTTGTGTGCCTGCAGAAAAGGAAACCAAGATTTGTTTTGTTCCTCTCATGATCATCAGCAGGCGTTGTTTTCACAGGGATCTCGAGTAAAGGGACAAACAACGAAGTAAATTGTGCAATTTTCACAGTATTACTTCTGTCATCTCCCTCAGCTGCCTGAAACCTCTTTTGCTCTAAAGGGAAAGCAACAACACAGGACAGTTTGTACATAAACAGAACAGTGTAGTGTTAGATGAGCAAAAGCTGAGCTGAATATCATAACTAGATGCTGTCCTAGTCATCAGTTAGTGTGGGAGGTGGGAAGCTGTTTTCTCTCTGCAAGCATTGCTGCTGCTGGAGGTTTATTTATAAGCACTTCATACCCAGGAGTAAGAAGCTGCTCATTGAAAGAACTGTAACTGTTCTATAGCTAGCTATCAGGATACTGTCCTAACTTACTCCCACCCCCATCCCCATTCCCACCCCTTTTCCCCACCACGCCCCCACCCACCAGCACACCACCCCCGTCTCTTGGACACAGCGTTTTGCCTGGAGGGAGTTTTGTCATTGACCCAGGAGAAACAATTTAAGACTTTACCGGAGTACAAGAGCAGAACGGAATGGTATAATTCCCTACACGCCAACAAGTAAAGTCAGTTCCAAACCTTTTCCAAATCAGTGGAGACTAACAAATGTAAATATGATTTCTCAGGGCCCTTCACAAATGCTGAATGTACTCAATATGATTAAGTGATAAACAACAATGCTGGCGAGTTTGTGTTTGGTCTGCTGTAGCAATAACATGGTGTCCTGCCAGCAGCAGCACAGAATGCAGTGCTGGGAGAGCAGGAAACTAGTGGGAAAGAAAAAAAATATGCAAGCCTTGCCCTTTATGCTTTGCTGATGGGGAAAAATAAATAAAGAGCACAACCTTTCACAAAGGGCTGACTCTGGGATCACTCTGAAGGGCTGGACCGTGCATGAATCAGTAGAGCAAGAGGAGAAGGCTCAACTGCTGCACAGAAAATAGCCCCTCAGCAAAATGGGCACTGGAGCTTTATCTCTTCATTACTAATCCTGCCACATAGATCTGATATCGTAATCCCTTTCCTTCTTTTATATCTTAATCTCTTCCCCAGCCTCCAATCTATAGTAAAAGTATATTGGCTGAAAGGATGGGAAATTGGATTTGACCTAAAGAGATCAGTAGCATTATGAGCAGGCTCTGATTTCCTAGAAGGTGTAGCATCCTTCTCCTCTGTAAGGTTGTTTCCACTTTAAATCAGTAAAAGCAAGAGGGGAAGCATGACAAGTCAGTGCTGAGTTTGGGCTTTCTATTTTCCAAAAATTGCTCTTTAGAGACTGACCAGTTTGTGGCTAATTCCCTGCCCGCGGAGGTCAAGAACAAGTGAAAAATATCTCTACCCATCTTGCATGAGTCCTTGGGACTGTAGGACAAGGAGAATGGAGAAGTAGAGAAGGTGGACAGTGCAAGGCAGGAGAGGACCAGCACCACTGGGCTATGGGTGTGTAAAGCACTTCTCAGTCATACTTCTGCCAGCAGGTCACACCTCAGACAGCCTCACAGGGAACATGAGGATCTCTCTGGAGAGATGCCAGCACTAGTTTCGCACTTCCCAGCAGGCCAACAGTGCAATGCTTGAATCTGTACTTTTTTATGCTGTGGCAGGAGAAAAGGTTCTCCCTGGGGTCACACCAAAGAAGCAGTGGTTTTTCTCAGCACTGCTCTCAAGATGTTGGGAAATTCATCCTGTGAACTTGCATAGCCATGCACTCACTGCATTTGAATAAACATTGTTCTTTTCTTACTTGGATTAGCTCTGCTCATTGAAACCACATCCACTTTTTATGCTGGCTGCTTGTACTGTAAACTAATACAGAGATGTCAAAAAACTTCAGAGGCCCTTTTTTGAGTCGCCTGCTAGTTACTTTCTTCTTCCCCATTTCTATATGAATAATGATAGTGTCATGTGAGGAACTATTACAGAACTCTCATTTTTATTTTGCCTTTCTTCTCTGACCTTATTCAGTTCACAGCACCTCTGTTTACACTTTCTACCGTGTATGTTACTGCAGCACTCAGCTATTTCCCCCTCTCAAAATAGCCGTATTAGCTTTCCCTCCCTTTTCTACTAACAACTGCATTCATGCTTCAGTCTCGCATCACTGGTGTAGCATGCACCTCTCTAAGTGCTGCGGTGATTCTGTTTGAACACACACATGCTATCACCACCTCTCCTGTTTGTGGAGTTGTGAATAGGCCTTTGAGGCCTGCTGTGGCAACAGTGTGCACAGGAACACTGGTACTTCCTTGCAAGCTGACAGACAGGCTCGCTGCCACCACGCCCTGCGGGCTGCCGTTCACACTCATTAGCAGTGAGTTTGACACCACGGCCACACTCACCTCCTAATAAAGTCGCAGATGTGCGCCCCATAAGCAACATACAAGAGAGAAATCCAGCACTCCGAGATGGTAGCCAGGTGGGAACAGTCTGTGAGACTGTGGCATTAGAAGTGTCATAAAATTGGTGGTCTTCCATGTAAAGAAATAGCAATCTAATTTTGCCACCCAGCAGGGTTTTCATGACCTATAAGAAGACTCTTTGTTAAGTGGCAAATGTTCTTGTGCCTCTTCAGATGGATATGGCTAAGTGAGTCTTTCTTGGCCCAGAGAGCAGGTGAACTGGCTAATCTGTCCCTTAAAAACACACCTTAAGTGTACAAGATGTTATAATAATGATCTGCTCAACAGCAACAATCAAAAATGCCTTAAAAGAAAAATCCTGTCAGTAAAAGTCAGCACATTGCTATTTACCAGACTTATCAAAGAACAACTTGTACACATAACAAATGCTATACTGCCTCCATAAATAGTGAGGTAACAGCTGTGGAGACCACAGGAATGGTTGCTTGAGGGAGAAAACAGACTTTGTCCCAAGCCTTGAGGAGAAGAACTTACTAATAATTTTTTTTTGTGTGTAACCATGGAGTTCAGATATGAACAAGAGGGGTGCAGCATCTGTGTAGCTGGATAAGTCGCAAAGACTCTGTTAGCAGTCTCTGCTCTATGTAATTTGTGAAGGCAGATATGTGGGGTAATAATTAGAAGCTGAGAGTAGGTGACAGGATATATGTTGGTATTTTTCTCTTAGAATAATTAATGAGCTTATATACAGGTTAAAAGAAGAATTGCTCTTGTGAACAACTCAATATGACATGGAGGCTAACATGAATGAGACAACAGTTTGTCTTGTTGCCTACCCTGCAAATATTGTCATTCAGTCTACACCAGAAAAACATGTACCAGGCTCCAGTGCCTCGGCATGCTCTTTGCTCCAGCAATTTCTTGTTTCCTGTGCAGTAACAGGATTGAAGAAAAATCACCTCCTCCCACAGTGGTTGTAAGATCTCTTTTCCAAGGCCTTTTGCTTTCTCCTCCAAGTGCTTTTGCAGGCTTTCACGTTGCTCAAAGTTGGTATAACATTGCCAAGGTGTCGCAGGTGGAGTGGGAGCTTCAGAAAAAGTTTGTTAGAGAAGCCATGCCTTTGAGCTACAAGGACCTGCTTGCATTCTAAACTCCTGCTCTGAGGGAACCTGGGTGTGATTCGATTCAATCTTAGCCCCAGACTTTGTCAATGGTTGAAGTGTCTTTGTCCAGCAGGATTTAAAGATGGCAAATCAGATATGTTTATATACATTGAATTATTTATGATGACAAATGATTAGACAAAAGATCTTAATCATAATTATTTACTATAGAGTATGAAAGCTAAAACTACTAGTAGTGTAGGATAGGATAGTGCACTATATCAAAGCAATTATATTAAAGCAATTATATTAAAGCTAGTGAGAAGAAACAATTATTAAATTGAGATTGATGTAATTGACCCATATCAACACTTGTGGGCAGGTCTCTTTCTCTTAACCTTGATGAGTATCCTTGGTGCGCATCCCCTTGCCCAAGGCAGGAAACTTCATACACACAGTCCAAGAAGGAAAATGTTAGAAGATCCTAACTGTTTGAAAGTGGACTGGACTTTTATAGTGCAAAGTGATATGACTACTAGTCATATGTCTTCAAGTCAGTTTAGCAGATTATTTGCCAAATCTTTACTTCACTATCAGGATGTTAATTCGGGATTAGTTAGCCAGACTGCTTTTAGCACAATTCAACACCAAAACAACACATGGCATCCCCTCTCAATACACCATTGCTAGATTTGCAAATAGAAGATTGAACAAGCTGCTTGACCACATTCCAGAGCAGAGCATCCAGGGCAAGGATCCTGCTACTCAGGGTCAGTTCATTAAAGGCACCACAAATGGAGTTCAGTGCTTCTCCTGTGACCCTGTATAAGACAACCAGAAATCCTGAGGATGCAACCTAAGAAGCATGCATTGTTTCCACATACAGCATGGCTTCCCTCAAATATATACGGAAAATTTTCAGCTTCTACAACTTCTATAAGGTTTTTGGCTTGCTATGATATCTAGGGAACATCAACAGTTGTCCCAAAACACAGTAAAGCAAACTTAAGGTCCTCATGGTCATTGCAGTGCCATGGCCTCTTCAGGACTGAGAGACCCCTGCCAAAATATGCTGTGACTTTCCAGTGATACTAGATACTAAGACAGTTGTGAGATGCTTTCTTTAGAACTCATAACTATTTTAGTTAGCCTTTGCTACACTTCACTTCAGAATATAAAATCGCAAAAGCAACTATTATCATGTTAAGAGGAAGGAAGGGAAATAAAGCTAATAAATTATACCCAGTCTGAATAATCAGACGATTGTCAGACATGCACAACGGAAACCACTCCACTTTAGACCTGTACAAGCATTGTTACTACAGAACAAAATTAGAGCTGCCACTGGACTGTATTTATGTTGGTTCACAAAAGCATGCATATAGTGGAGTGCTAGTTCCGTGCATCTGGGTGTCCTTCTCAATTAAATGTACTTGGGAAAATCCCCTTGTGTAGTAGTGGACTTTATCAAATGGGATGTGAGCTGCTCTGTGAGCGTCTTGGATTAATCAGCCTAACTTCCATATATTGTGATAAAGGCTGTATACTCACTGAAGGCATCGCCTGATGCTGGTGGTTAAGATGTGAAAGGAAAGAAAGATCTGATAGTTTTATATCAAAGCCAGATATGAGGAAGTGAATTAATGTTACTGTGCATCATCTGGCTGACCTGCAGAGATCTTGTTTTGCTGGAACTAGGTAAAATTTCAAATATCTTTGTCAATGGCTAAAATTAAGTGATGGTCCAGTCTTAGGCCACAGGTGATTGTCCCAACATAGTCATCTATCACTGAAGTGAACAAAAGATGTTAGGCAACTTGTGACAGGTATTTAGCTAAGATCTGAGATGCACTGAGGAAATGTGTTTCTCTTCAACTGGCAGCTAAAGGAGGAGCCAAGAGTGGCTGAAATAAGATACCCTCCCTGGGTATATAAGGTGAGCTGGAGGGTATCAAGCTCTGGTGGCATACAGTGAGCCAAACAGACCTTGCAGCAAGGACAGAGTGACAATATTTAATGATCCAGCCCTTGTTTTGGCATTAAAGAGACCAAAAAACATGAACTGGGATGCTGATATCAGAAAAGTGAAGCTGGTAACACCAGTTTGTGGCAGAAGCTAGGCAGCAACTCCCAACAGTACCCATACCACCCATTCAAGCAAGGGAATGAATTCCTTCTTCTTTGTATCTGTTTATCAAGACCATGCCAGGAGACAGCTTAGCTGGGAGGGACATTTTGGACATTTTCAGAACCTGTGCATTTTTGAGGTGCATATTAGCAAAACATGCATTCAGAGATTGTAAAGATAACCATTTAGAGTGGAAACCAAACAGTAAGTTACACCAGCTCTCTTGATAGAAAGAGGTAACAGCATTATCCCAATCAAAACCAGACAACACTGCTGGTATTCCAAGAGAGATAAGCCTAAGTATGCTCTTTATGAAGTACAGAATATGACACAATTCTCATCTCAAACAGTTTACAAAGAAAGTCTTTGACCTCTCAAATAAGTAAGCACACATTAAATATGATTTTGCTGTGTTCCAGGGAAAGAAAACCTCTGTAGGTTGATTGCATGTAGCTGCTGATGGAGTTTTTGCTGTGCTGACTGAGCACACGTAATGAAAATTTGGGTATCTGCACCTAACACCTTCCTCAACTTTGCAGACTGATCTGTACATCTGACCTTTCTGCCAGCAAGTGGCTGTAATAACATCAGTCTTTCATTATACTGTCTTTCTAAAACCTTTTAATAATCATCGGATCAAATGGATAAGCAAAAGCACACAGCATGTGGAGACTGTTGATTTTTAACCAGCCCTATGTTGTGATCATGAAACATTCTGTACCTTAGCAACTAAGACTTTGAGTGTGTAGCAAGCAGAATATGCATGTAAAAACTGCATGCAAGAAAAACTGGATTTGACAGAAGAAATTGAGACAGCCTGATGAAGAACAGTGACTAATAACATGGAATAGAGTATTTACTGGGGACATGGGAAATGTAAGTCCATGCACTTTTGTGAATAATTTCTAGGCATTCATTTGTGTGGTCTCATTAGAAATTCCCTAAGTGGGGATGATACACATGCTTTGCGTCAGAAATTGCCTTTTGCATCACCTAGAAAAGACATTTCTTGGGTTGTAATTTCTGCAAGAATAATAAAATGCAATTTCACTTTGGTCAGCCTTGGATTTCTCTGACAGTTTTATAACAAATCAAATGTTCAGACACAACTTACTACTAGAATATTACTGGTCTCTAGCAGGC
The DNA here is from genome assembly GCA_013400975.1 of Atrichornis clamosus. Taxonomy (NCBI): domain Eukaryota; kingdom Metazoa; phylum Chordata; class Aves; order Passeriformes; family Menuridae; genus Atrichornis; species Atrichornis clamosus. The sequence continues at coordinate 26,756 of WBMZ01002282.1, forward strand.
AGAAGATAAGTGACAAACATAACTGCTTTAAGAAAGTTTACTGAATGTCTACTTAGATGTTATTATGTTCCCATAAAATATGTGCTTCTTTTCTGTTTATGGTCCTTCTGTCCCCACCAGCACAAAGTCTCAAGTCCAGAGTATGAACAGTTAAGCTTCTGCAAAATAAAAGTCTGAACAGCCATGTAGGTATCATATTGACTTGTAAACTGTCTTATTGTGCTTCTTGTTCATACTGTAATGAAAAGAAAACCCATTGTCTCCATCCTTTCCTTTCCCTGCACCCCCAACTTCATTGCATTCACTTCTATCAAAACCTAACTTCTAAAAATCACCTTTTTCTCCTCTGGGCTGAGCTGACCTTCTGCAAATGGACCAACCTGTAGGGACTGATTTGCACACTGCTAGAGTTTTTCCCACTCCTTACTATGCCCACAGACAAAATACAGGACAGGTAGTCTGAACTATTAACTTGCTCCTAGATCCATTGGTAGGCCTGGGATTTCTCCCTGGTACTTGATTTTGCAGGCCACTCAAACACATTATGAAGATCCCAGTCTGCATTCCCTTCAGCAGGCTTTCAGCATGGTCAGGATGTCTGGAAGAGGAGGTGACTGTAGGTATGACTCAATGCCTGCTGAGTCATTGGGAGATTTTCCAAGTTGACTTTAAAGGGGATTATGCTGTAAGACACTTGTCCAGACAGTATATCCCCAGTAAACCACCACAAGTGAATCTAGGTAGGTCTACAGGCTTCAAAACTATCTGGTGGGCAAGTTTCCATTCACTCTGAAGGTGAAAACCCACAGACAGGCAGCGCACACACTGTCACGCTCCTCCCAGCACCTCACCAGAACTCCTCAAGGCAGGAGCATTCCTGGAGGTTTTGTCTGTGTGCCCTAGACCTGCTGCTGTGCCAGCAGTGCGGAGGCGGTGGCTCTGCATCCTCCACACAGGCAGCCAGCAAGCAGCTGTCCTGCGGCCCCTGGCACGAGTGTGCAGCAGCCGGGCTGCCTGGGGGAAAGGACAGCCAACCCCCTCTCCTCCAGCTCTGCGCCCTAGCCACTGTGGTGGTTGTAAAGAGCTGGAAAGAGGTCAGGTGTGTCATGCTCTGTGGGTTGCAAATAAAGGTACTAATTAATATTTGGGATATATACAGGATCTTGAATTTAGCAGAAGGCACACTTATAGAAGAACAGCAGAGTCTGTCCCCTGGCAGACAGACTCTTAAAGAAAAGCAATAGTGTGCTATTGCTATTCTGTTGGTGCAGTCCTTGGTGGACATCCAGTTGACCTCATCCTCAAGACACTTTCATAGCACTATGCCATCCTTTGCAGTGCAGAAGCCCTGCCCTTCATGTGCAGGAAAGGATAGTACTGAGCATTCATGGAGGATGCTGAGAGGCTTTCTAAGCTACCTGGAGGATTGGGACAGCATGAGGACCTGAAAGTAAAAAAAAGGAAATACACAAATGTCTCTGAAGCTTGCCCGACATCCCTTCACATACAGCTGTGATACCCTGAGAGTCTCACATTGGTGCAGCTGTGGCTCAGGGATGGAACAGGGCACTCAGGATGCCCCAGCCCCAGCTGCTGCACAGGGACCTGGGACCTTCTGGAAACAGGGCACTATTTCCATCACCCTGAGCCCTTGTTTTGTGTCCTCACTTGATGTAAACCTTTTGCAGACACTTTTCAAAATTTTCTGAAAAGGCATCCTTAGAAACAAACAAACTTGGGGCTCTTTAAGGAGTGTGCATTGCCAGGGCAATTGATCAGGGACCCTGGGCAGGATTTGGTGGAAGGGACATTGGTGGGGCATCCAGCCCTCTTCTTGAGACTAGCTTTGGCCCCACATGGCTGACTGTGGCTTGGCTCCATGTGACCCACAGCCTTTAGTGCAGTGGGTGCACCAGCGTGCCTGGGTCCTTGGGCCAGCCCATCCCCAGCACTGTCAGCTGCTGCAGGATGTGTCCAAAATCTGTTTGCTCCACTGTCCCATTGAGCAGTGTTTCACAGCTGTGAGCCTGACTGCAGTGCACACACAGTGACGCATCACTCTGAATAAATTTCAAAGGGAATCAGAAAGGATTTGGGATATTTGAAAAATTTACTTTCTGCTTGCAAAATAAGATTATCTCACTGAAATCTAGGTAACAAGTGTATCTCTCCTGGAAATATCAGGTTACACTCTGGGTTCTGGTGGATGCTTTTTGAAATGTAAATCTTTGAAATTCAAGCTATAGGAAGCGTTGCTTACAGCCAAGGCCAAGGAAATCACAAAGCAACATAAAATTGATAGGACATAAAGTTACGTTCACAAAAAAGCCATTTTGTCAATGAGAAGAGAAAAATTTGTGTCCTGACAATTCTAGTACAAGCCCAAAATGGTTGTGAGACATTTACTATACATCTCTGGCTCAAATGCCTTTTGGATTTACCTATATATGTGCTTCACTGTTGATACATTCAGCCATCACATCTCAGATATCCATTTGAAGGGAAAGTTCCTCAGGAAGAGTAACCAGGGATGAAATAACAACATCAAGGAGGAGAAACTGGCAGCTCTCCACAAAGCTTGCTTCAGCTTACCACTTGTTTCAAGACGCTGGCCTGATGACTGATCACAGGAATGCTGAGGACGCACGGTCCAAATGGAGCCACAACACACTCTTTGGCCAAAGGATGGAAAAAATAACCAAGCTACCAGTCCGGCTTTGCTCTAATATGTATTTATGCTCAGCTTTGGGGAAGGGAGTCAGCTAAGTAATTGCAGACCTTGTTTATGCATTATTCTGTTCATGTGGCTGCCTGGATCCAGCCTTTTTACTCCTGAACCACTGTGCTCTCACTGCAGTGCCAGCTGCCGAGGTGCATGCCTGCCTCTGCCTCTGCCTCTGCCTCTGCCTCTGCCTCTGCCTCTGCCTCTGCCTCTGCTGCTGCTGCTGCTGCTGCTGCTGCTGCTGTGTGGAGAGAAGGCCCTGGCTGGGCTGCCTGTGGGGCAGCTCCCCTTGGGCAGTGGAGCAGCTCTGCACTCCCCAGCCACTGACACTCTCAGTCGGAGAAGTCAACCTGAATGTGGAAACATGTGCCTACTTGTCCAGCACAAAATCCCAGCAGGAAAATGGAAGGAGTCTACTCCAGAGTATTGCTTTCCATATCCCACATTTTTTCACCTCTAGCCCAAAGATGGGTCAGCAATGACACAACAGCGAGACATAAATTCCTGTTCAACATAATGCCATAAACCTTTCCTTTGTCCCTCCCCTTCCTCATGCTTACAACTTTCAGAGGATCAGTTTTATGTCTGTGCACTACTTTAATGGTAATTAGATAATTTTTTTAAGTGTTTGAGCAGAATGTATATCACAAATAGGCTTCTACTGACCACCTAAACAGAGTAAATCTCACTTTTAAGATGCAATTCTTTCTTATCTTAAAAAGCCTCCCAGCCTCAGCAGCACAGCATTACTGATATGCTTGCATAGGTTCAAGTTGTAGAAATAGGATGCAGAGAGCATAGGCCAGAACTTCAAAGAAATCTGTTTTCTTGATGCTCCTGCCAGCAGGGATTTTCTCTGGTGCCTAACAGCATGTAAGCACTATCATATCATACTTTTCTGCATGCCATTCTCACTCTTAGGACTATGAGCATGGACAGAAAAAAATATCCCAAACAGTGCTGTAGAACTGAAGATCAAAGCTGCAGAGTTTCCAGCATAATGTGCCACTCCAGAAATCTGAAAGATTTTTTGATAACAAGGAAATGGAGTCATATTTGGAAATGCAGGAAAGAGGGATTATAGGAGGATATACCCTGAACTCCTGTAAGTTATTGTAAAGGGAACAGTAAATACATCCATAGCCACACAATAGCAGTGAGCTGCTACAGCGGAAAAACATTAATCCATGATTTTGCTGCGGTTTTGCTCTCCGCTACAAATATCTTCTTCACTGAGATGGGCAGATTGCATTTTGCCCTCAGTAAGGCATGTTGCAATCTTAGCAGTGTGGCCTTTTTATGAATTGAATTTATCTGCTTGCTACATCTTAGTAATTCACAAGTATTTGGTAAACGGTTCATATGACAAAGCCTTAGACTTCCATTGATTCACAGATTATTTACATAAACTATTTCCTGTAGCAAACAGCCACCTTAAATGCGTGGGCTTTGTTCTGTGTTTACATGATTGCTAATTTTTAAAGAAGAGGAACACGGCCATAGAGAGTGTTCCAGCACCTGACCACGGAATCACTGGCTCAGGGAGAACACTTCAAGAGACATGCATCTGGCAGTTTTTAGAATTATAGATGCTTTTGTGAACTATGTCAAAATACTATGTTTGTGAGTTCATACACGAAAAAATTTATACAAATCACTTTTTGTGATTTGTCTGGTCATATCACACCTGGGTATGTTTTGCTGCTGAAAAAAGTCAATAATCTGAGCTAAATTGCTAGCTATAAATAAGGGCAGATCAGTGCAATTGAGTCTAGTGTTATACTGAGCCAAATAAAAACTGGTGTAATGGACCAGTATGGCTCAAGAAGGCAACATGTGAGAAGGTAGCTTTTTGAGCACACTTTGGGAATCCCAGACTCCAGCATGTAACGTGGGCATCACTGCACTGTCTGGGACTGACAGCATCCTTGAAAATTGGAAACACTTTAAGAGCAAGGCATGCCTCTACAAGAGGAGAAGGAGAAAGAAAGGTGGAGTACAGGCCTCGCAAAAGCTCCGTGTCTGCACTTGCAGGGACTCTGCCAAGTGAAGTAGGTCCTGGAGCCAGGCAAGCACGGGCAGGAGCCAGCATCAGGGGACAATATTGAGGCAGGGAGGAGCAAGCACTGATCAAAACAGTGTAGAGTGCATATGGGTTTCCTGTGGAGCCAAAATGTCTTTAATCAGATGGGAATGCTTAGGGCACAAATGACATTTAATGGTTTTCACACATGCAGACCCACACAGTGGCTGCAGCAGGAGACAAGAGCAGTGTGGAATGCTCTGAACACCTGCAGACCAGTCACTGCAGGCTCTTCACCAGAAACGCTCTCCAGTCACCCAGCGGGTGAGAGCAGCATAAGCCAAGAGAAGCGTATCCTTCACAGGTACACACTTGAAATAAATTTTCAAGTGCCTGGCCAGTTCCTTCTAATACAGTAGGCTCTGATACCTGATCCTCAGTGACACCAAGAGCTGATTTGTGTTTCTCTGACCTTAAATCTGTATTTACAAGCCATTTGAGAACCACAATGAAAGGATGAATTAACTCATGGCAGTCCCAGGAGATTGGTAAAAGAGGGTGTGATCTAACAAGGCTTTCCCCCTCTATCCGTTCTGAGTAGTGATCAGGCAGCTGAATTTCACTTGAATATCAAGGCTGAGAAATAAGTATGGCCTGATAGCACCTGCAGAATAGGAATAGGTAATGTATGGGTAAAAAGATGGGATAATTTAGATCTGAAAAGTTTACAGGAAGCCATTCAGTCCACTGTCCTCCTCAAAGCAGGGCTAATAAACTCTAAAGTGAGACTAGGACCATTTCCTGTCAAGCTTCAAATATCTCCAGCAATGGAGTCACCCAGCCTGCTCAGTGTTCAGTGGCCACCAGGAAAAAACCTGGTTTTCTTTTATAACTTGTTCCAATTTCCCTGGCTGAAACTTGTGGCAGTTTGCCTCTCATCCTCTTGCTACGCAAGGCCCAGCAGAGCTTGGCTCCCATCTTCACTCCAGCCACCAATTAGGGAGTTGACAGCAGCAACTGATCAAGCACTCCAGTCCCCTCATTGCTGGACTCGCTCCAAGTTATCGGTATCTTTCATGTGCAGGATGCAGGACTCCAGCTGCAGCCTCGCCAGTGCTGAGAAGAGAAAATAAAAACACATCCCTTGAAGCAGACCAGGTGTGCAATTTTCTTGCTGGATGGCCCAATCAATGTGCTGGCCAGCAGGACCCTCACCACTTTTTCTGCACAAATTACTCTCGACTAGCAGCTCCCAGTTCATACTGTTGTATGGGGTCATTCCTGTCTAAATAACTGATTTTACTTTTATTGCCATCAGGGGGTTGCCATGAGCTCCAGCCTGTTGAGGTGACCCTGTGTGGCAACACTGCCTTCCTAGGCACTTCCTCAGCAGTCAGACCGGGGTGTTCTCGTCCCAGCACCCTGGACATTGCCAAGACAGGAACAAATGTCCAAAGTCTTGGATAGTGGAAATGAGATCCAGCACGCTTTTGCCATTGGCTTCATATGTCCCTTCAATATGTAGTAATTGTGGACCAGCCCTTCCTCCAAAGGAAAAGGAGAGGGGAGGTTTTTGTGCAATAAAGTTACTTTTCTTACTTACAAGAAATGCTTTGTGGAGTGTTTTCCTAAGCAGTGAAGGGGCTGGGAGGAGGGAGGTGGGGAAGGGTGGCAGGGACATGTCCCAGGTGAACATATTCAGACCCATTACTGTAAGTTCACAATGCTTTCAACTTTCATTGTAAGTATTTTTTTTTATTTGTGCGTGTTTACAAGTAAACATTTCCTAGAAAATATTTGCTGTCAGGTTTAGAAATTTACTTCATAGTCTCTGAGGATTTTTGCTATACATAGAATTAAAATCTTCCTTAAAAACTTCTACTTAGTAAAATGTATATAAATTGTCCATCACTCTTCTTTCCTTTGAGGCACAGCATCCCTAGAGCAGAAGTTGTTTTCTGCTGGCTGATTTCCTTCAGCGTTGCACAGTTAAGTTTATAATTTCTCTTTTTTTTTAGCAATTAATTTCTCCTTAGCAGTATCTTCATAATTTCAGTATATCTTTACAATGAAATTTTAAAGAGCTATTATAGCAACTGCAGGCCTGCAATATTTTAGAAAGGTGTTCTGGATCTCTGTTTGGCTTTCTTTCTAAGGTGAACACAAAGGCAAATTAATTTCTAACTACACTCAGTAGCACTTTTTTCCCCTCACAAACTAGTTTAAAAACTTAAGCTGTCATGCATCTCACTGTGTCAAAAGATAGAACACAAAGAAGTTACTTCTCTCATTTCTCCTTTCTTAAGAGGATATAATGAACCAGGCCCATAGTAAAAATAGTTGTTGAGCCACTACTCTTTTAAGTCAAAAGTTTAAGTCCTTTTTCACAGAGTGTAGTTGCAGAAGTATATCAGAATCTACAAGCATGCTTTTGCTCTGAAATGCTGTCTCCACTTTAGTTGATGCAAGGCTTCCAAAAACCGAGAGGAAAAATTACCGTGAGCTCCAGACTTTGACCTGCAGGCATCATACACTGAGCAGTTGATTTTGTATGAAATGTCACTTTGTCTTTGCCTTAAGCTTACTCTAAAGAGAATATGGCTGGTGGGTTTGGCCCACAGAAAACTCATTTTCTGCAGATAGATTGTAGTGACCCAGGGTTTTGTTGGGGATTCTCAAAAAGTCAAAGTCAACCTGGACTCAGTTCTCTTCGGAGCATCGATACTTTTAGGGCAAGCCAGATACAAGCATCATCCACTACATTCTCTTCCACGGCACTAGAGAAAGCTATATCCAATCTTTCATAGGAAAAAAAGATACAGCCATATCCTTAGAAAGGCACAATGATGGAATTAAAATTATCTACATTTTAATAAGACTTGACAGGACATTATCCTCTTGTCAGGTCCTCTAAAACCTTTGGAGTACAAAGTCCTTTCACCACGGGTAAAGCATTCCTCTATACACTGCTAGTAAGTAACACAAGGGTTGCATTCTAGGCAGGGGAAGAATAATAATAGTAATAATAATAATAACAACAACAACAACAACCAACTCTGCTAATCTTTTGAGCATGCTCCAGTTTTAAGAGTTCTAAACAAAGGAGAATCACCTCGCAGCCGAGTGGCTCACCCTGGCTGCTTGTCTCCACTGGTCATCCTTGGCATTCATCATCATTCTAGACTAGACTAGTTCTATACTAGTGTTCCTGTACATGTAAAATGACAAAATTACCATAACAACATTGCCTCTTTTGTATGATTTGGGTGGGAGGAAAAAAAAATCAGGTTTATTCAGCTTTATATGACATAATTTTGTCAGCTGTTGCTCAGCTTCGGATTCCTCAATACTCAGGGTTCCCAGTTTACTTACCAACTTACCAGCTGTGCTGATCCTCAGCTCTCAGATGTCACATTGCATGCAGCACATGGAGCAGGCCTGCTCTACAGTTTTCACATGTGAAGGGCAAATAGTCCCTGAATTTTTAGATAAATAGCTTCCCAAACTTCATGGTTGTTTCTTTTTGCAGGGGGTCACATCTATCAAAGACCTTTCAGGCTCTCTGAAGAAAACTATGAACTGCAATCACATACACAATGGTTACGCTTGAGGTTTATGTTTCTTCCCTGTTTCATTTTTAATTTTGACTGCATTACTGCCATGCCAGGAAAACATGCCTTTGTCTTTCTCAGCCTGCATGACTGTAAGTGTGGGTGAGTATGCATAGTTGGAGCGACAGCCCACATGCTTACAAGATAGATACACTTGTTGGCTAATCATCCTGGCTGAGGAGAGAGAGAAAGAGAGAGGACAGCAGCTGAAGTAACTGTGCAGGAATGCAGAGTGCTCAGCACTGATGATGGGCTGAGTGTCAGTCCTCCACGCACACTTGAAAAACTGCAAGAGTGCACACTACAGTCCTCATTAAGGTAGAAAAGGTAGACCATAAGAGCAGTAGTCCCTTTCCTACAAAAAGATGTGTTCAGGTTCAGCTGTAGAATCAGAAACCCACTTCCCTACTTCCTCTTTCACACATTATAGAAAAATCAGTAGGTGCCAATGAAGGTGGGATTTCTTGTGCTGCTGTGTGTTTTGAAGGGAGCTGCACACAATGCCTCTATAAAGCAATCTAATATTTCAACATGAAGACCTAGGTCCTGTCTGTAATTAAAAGTACATACCAAAAGTAAACACAGACACATTTTCCAGGAGGAGCAGGAGCTAAGTAAAGCTGAAGACAATTAAACCATAAGTGAGATTTTTTTCATCCCACCCAACAAACAGGGACATATCTTGGCTACACGACACCCACGTCTTCCAAAAGGGTATCCAGCATAGGTACTATGTGTTTCAGACCCTTCAGCAACATGAGCTACACTGGCATGATGCTTATAAAGTCTGGAGGTCACAGTTCTCATGATCATGCAAATACAAGGGAAAGTCAAGGGTGAAGCATCCATGCAGCCTCCCAAGGGAGAGAGTTGTAAACAGACGAATTTAGCTCTCATCTCATTACATTGAATTAGACAGAGATACCACCACAGCAGTTTGGTCCAATGTTTACACTTTCCTATTAAAGTTAAGCACCTTCTTCTCCAGCAGCAGCAGAACCTCTGCGAATTATGTAAGGGTGGCAATTTGCAAAACTGCTTTCAGTGGCTTCCCTGCCTCTCTGACTTTCTACTCTGTGACAATATCCTGCTATATAAATACATTTGTAAACAGAGGCCTCATGATTCCTTAAGCTTATGCAAAATTTTATTATTTCTCCAGTGTTATTACATATTCCTGATAATAAACAACACCATATGCAGAAGAGAGGTTCTCCTAATCCATGATGGATTTTCTGGTTCTCTCAGGGGGATACAAAATTCAGTGGTTTCAAGTGTCCAGACCTGTTCTGCTTATGCCTGAAAAATGCTGGTCAAGAAATGAAATCTTCCTGGAGAAGGGGCAAGAGTGTTTCTGTTTGGGAGAATTTGTGACAACAACAGAGTGACACTTCTCACAAAAAGGGCCAGCTTAGAGTTAACTCTTGTGCAGTTTCAACCACATCTCTCTTCAAGTCACACAACTATGACTAATATGAGTAATGTTCCTGCACATGTAAAGTGATCCAGCCCAAAATAATGTTGCTTCTGTTGTATGATTTGGGTGGGAGGAAAAACCCTTCAGGTTTACTCAGCTTTATTTGACATAATTTTGTCAGCTGTTCCTCAGCTTGGGATTCCTGAATACTCAGGGTTCCTTGCTTACTTACAACATCAAGGCTCTATAAAATAATACTGTCTTAGCCAAACCCCTGCGATTAAAGTATTTCTTGAAAGCTAATACATTGATGGCATTTCCAGATGGCATTTTGCTGAAGGTAAAACCTAATTTTTATTTCAGAGAACAGCTGCTTTCCTGCATTTTTGCTCAAGTCCACAGGTTGAGTTCAGAATCCAGGAAGCAAAGCGCAGCCTTTGCCTTTAAAGTGTCCTCTGACCTCCATCCTACAATTATCAGAGAACCTCATGCTTGTCTGGATACAGCCATGTGTGTTGAGACAGTTCACCAGGAAAAGGAGGCTGAGAGCAGCCTGGTCACCTTGCCAAAGTGAATTTCAGGTAGTGTAAAGCCTGCATCCCTATGGTTTCTTCGGCTTGTATAAGGTAGCACAAGCCTGCAGTCAATGAAATTAGATTACATTGGAAAACACCTGGATCTCAAGGACTGACATTTCATATTTTTGTTAAACTTCCAAGTTGCAAGAAATTTATAACTCTTCTTCAAACATACCCACATCCTTGTCTTGGTATACAGCTTTTCACAGAGGGCAGTCCCTGCCCAGTCACACCAGAAAAAATCTTTTTCTGACCAACACGTACAACTTCACTTCCCGTCTTTCTAAAGGGTATTGGTTATAGCTTTTTCTTTCATCAAAAATGTTTCTCCAAATAAAGTTTATTTCTCTCTCTTCCTGTAGTTTAAGTTAAAATAGAGTGTGCCTACGTTAATCAGACACCACCTAACCTTATTACTCACCTTAGGCATTAATGAGGTGGTTATGTGCCCTTTTTTTTTTCTTCAGTGGCAATAACAGGTATTAAATAATTATCAAAGTACTACTATCAAAAGCATACATAGAACAGCAATAATTTTTTCCTTAGTAGGCAGTATAGCCCTCCTTGAGTTCTACAGTATTAAAGACTTAACCAGAATAAAAGGCCTTCCTTTTCACAGTGAAAATTAACAGAAAATTAGCAAACAAAATTAACAGTGAAGGCTTGCAATCCTCTTGTGGAAAAGGCATACTCCACACACTTGGTGTGTCTCCACTGCCAGTACCTGAACTTTAAGCATTCAGCCTCTAAGCAGGTTATGTAGAAAACATGTGTTGGTACTATAGTACAAAACAGAGAAATTCCCAGGATGGCAAGTTTCTTAGGAGTTTCACACAGGGGAGGGATCTTTATGTGCTTGCCCTTTTCTGATACCCTTCTCTAGACATCTGCTCTTGGTTACTGACAGAAAAAATATTAGGCAGGTTGGATCTTTGTTTCAAACCTGTATGGTTATGTATTTTGCTGAACTTTGTCCAAAAATCAAGCTATATTGCTCACTGTTCACATGTACGAATGCTGTAAAAGATATTTATGAGTGATCAGGTATTGCTACAGCATTACCTGCAAGGAAGAAAACACTGGTAACATCTAAATGACACCATAATTGTCAGTAGTGACAAAGATATATTATATTATATAATCTGTCCTGCAAATGTCCAGTATACCCTATGACTTTTTGTAGGGATTTTTCTGGTTTACTTTTAAAACTTATAATGCAGCACAGCAGAGTCCAGCATTGGTACATCTAATTGGTATCTTACAAAAACAATGAATACAAAGAACTGTTAAAAAAAAAAATACACCCCAAACAACTGTAAGTAACTGGAAGGACTATTAATCTTAGGTCACACCTCAAAATTAACATTATCATTTTTCTCTTTTGTTTTAATGGGTTTTTTTTAATAACAGTTTAGGCACCAATAATAGGACCAAAGAAGAGCATTAGATAATTAAAACATATGTTCTTAAATATTACGTGTGCTTTCTAACTGTGTAGAGTCAATCTCTGCTACTTGGAATCAGAAAGTCAGTAAGGAGTGTAAAAAAAGGAGAAGGGCTGGTATTAGGGCTCTTCTAGCAGGGATGATTATTACAGGCAATTAGGCTACATAATTGCCCCAGGAGAGGAAATCATCTGCTGCTAAGAAACAAAGAAACTTTAGTTTCTAGTAGCAGACCCTACCAGCTGATATGCTGCTGCTCTGAAAGGCTTTATGTAGGTATGTTTGGTAACCTCCATGGTGGGTTATATTCAGTTTTCATTTCAGTAAACTTATGCTTGTGACAGATTAGAATGTTACTTGCAAAAGCTGAATCAGGTGGCTGCTTTCTTCTGCACTTATCATTAATGGAAATGTTATCTCCAGCTTGTGGAAGGAACTGAAGCTTCTGGAGTTTCCCACTAGTCTTCCAATACTCTCCATAGTTTCAGGAAGTCATGGGAAACTTGTCCATTTTACACTTTTAGCAGACAAGAGTTGGCTCAGTCTAGATAAATCAGCTGGGCAATGGGGAGCTCTGCAAGGCCGGGGCAGGGAGGAAGCCGCTTCCCTTCCCCTGGGGCAGGAGAGCGGGTGGGCTGGGTGGTTTGGCCACCTCGGGATCCCTGGGGCCAAAATGACCCTGCAGCCACTACACCTTTGTCTTCTCACACAGCAACAGCCAGCAACATATTGGCTACTCTGTCCTGCTTTCACTTCAGCCCCTGCCAGAAAGGCACTGCAGAAACCTGAAGAGGGCAACCAAATCTTAGAGGCAGGCCCCGAGAAAGCCTGGAGCAGCCTGCTCCTGGACAGGGAAGCTGCACAGATGTGTCTGAAGCTGTGGGCTCTGCAGAAGCAGCAGTACAGGATGTGAGCCTAAGGGGCAGAAATGCAGGTTTGGGAGGTGGAGAACCAGTTCTTGCAAAATGTCTTCAACCAGCTGAGGCTTGCGCAGTAACGTCAGCACTTCTGGGAACAGAGCATGCTCCAGCATCTTCTCCGCAGGGTCCTCCTGGGTCTGGCTTGCATGGGTTTATTACCATAATTAACACTGCAATTTGCTTCAAATGACACACCACAGTGAGTTATTAGTAATTCAGGTGAAGGTACAGCAAGGCCAGTCAAATGTTTACCTTGTAAACAAAGCATCACCTCGTTCTTCAGACCCATGCAGATGCTCACATGGAACATGCGTGATGCAGCAGGGCTGTTACAATGTCCACAAGTTGTGGAGCCTGGTTTCTCCTAGACATGTGTCTTAAAGGCTGGTTATGCATGCTGCCAGATACTGTTTCTGCAGCTGAATCATTCAGAAATCCTTTCTTCAAAGACTCTTTTCTAGAGTCTGTAATAAGTTATGAGCACATGCAACAGGTTTGGCACCAGTTAGTACACTGAGCTGCTCTCATCTATGTGGACAACAACTGCACAGATCTTGTAGGACTTGATTATTTTCAAGAGTTCTGATGCAGCCGGTTCAAATATTCATTGTGGACTTCCGTATCTAGTATTCAGTCCTGCAATCACACACACAGGGCATGCCCTTCAGCTACCAAACTCCAGTGACCACTTCCACACCTGATGCCTTCCACTCAGCCATCTATCTACAGTTGTGCTTCCTTAAAAGGGAGTTTCTACTGCCTCCACATTCACGCTAGGTAGAGCACCACTTAGCTCCTCTGGCGAACTAGGTACAGAGCAGCATGTGGTTAGATATGGAATAATTAGGATACCAACACTTTATCATACCATAGCTTTGGAAAGCATCATGTCGTGTTGCTTTTACCTGTTTGTAAGCTACTCTTGCACAACTCCTTCCTCTCTTGCTTAAATAAATTCAGTGCCACCTCATTGGCTCCTGCACCTCAGATGCCAAGTCATGAGCCCTTCATGCCACTGAACAGAAAACTATTGAGAAGCACAGAAAATACTTAATTGAAAATACAGTCCAGAAGCACACATAGAGGAAGTACAATAGTTGGGAAACTCTTTGCATAGTTTTAAAAGAGTTGCTGTTGTTTTTCCACAAAGTGACCTGCCTCGTGGGAAGTGTGCAACACAGGCAGACCTTCATAGCACAGTATTGAGTTTGTCTGTTGGATTGTTCCTTCTATTGAAACAGGCTTGCAGAAAGAGGCAAGCCGGGGGATTCCATTCTATAGCAGTGTTCCAGTGGTAAGTCTTCTTCTGACAAAAGATGGAGAAGAGCACATAGAGACAAAATATAAATCTATTTGTGTAGTTCCAAGTTTGAGTCATTCTGCATCTCCTTCCTGTGTGTATGAAACAATACTTACGGGTGAGAAGGTATTTTACATATACACTGCAAGGACAAGTGTACTATGTTTACATAAATGCAGTATTTCTCTTCTGGAAATATGTCTGAATTATTTTACAAGTACAACTACCATGATTCATTGCTAGTGTTATTTATGTATTTATTTAATTTAGACACTGGGCTCCTTTAGTACTTCTCAGGACTTAGCTCTAAATTAGGAATTATTTTACATATTACACATATCCTGAAGAGAAGAAAAATATTATAAAATTCAAGATGCACCTTAGCATGGGGATAAAAACAAAACATCTTTCCCAATTAAACAATATTTTCACATGTGTTACAGGCCATGGAGAATGGCTCTATGCCTGAAAGCTGGTTTAGATGTTATAAAAGCAAACAAGTAGCACTTTTAAAAAATTATTTAAATTAAAAAACAGATTCTGAATTGAAAAACATCTCTTTCCAGAGAGCCACGCAGTCTACCTTTGCTGTAAATTAGACTTGATAGCTAGATGGTTAGAGAGACCTGGAGCAATTTTTGCCATCACACTTAATAGGCAGAAAGCATGCTTCTATTACCCGTGGCCCCATGGCACAATGAAAAGCACCTGTTTTTACACTTGTACAATTCAGTCTGACTTTGTGAGGCAGTGATCTAAGCAATGCTGAGCTTGGCATCAGTGGGAGTGAGTGATTCCTGTCCCAGACAGGACAAGCTGTGTAGAGCCTTTCTATCATTCTTCTGCAGGAGGGGTAGCTTCCAAAGAACATGGTAATTTAGTACAAATCATGCAGTGCTTGTTATTGCTGTCTTCTTCATCAATTTGTTTGAACGACTTTATAGCACCACAGAAACAGAGCAGAATGTGAACAGAGAGTATCTGAACTAGTCAAGAATACAACTGGTACTTTGGAAAAAGTGAAGAGCTTTACCATCCTTCCACTTTTAAAAGCATCTAGCTTCATTCCTCACGTACAATAAATGTGCCTTCAACAGCACCTATTGACATCATGCATTTTTTGTTGCATTAAATCTTACATCCAGAAAAACAGCCTACAGTAAGTAGTTTGCTTTTAACTTATGCAGATATAAAGCACAGAAATATTGTACAAGACTAATAGACATTGTGGCACTGATATAAGATACCATAGTCTCCTACTTGGTAGCTATAACCTCCTATCACTCAAGAAGATGCATCACCTTCCACTTATCTCTATTTACAAAATTGTTTGTGAGATTGCAACAATTTAATCCAGGGATTCAGATCTTAATGTAATGTTTTCTCTTGGGGTACAGTCCTATTCATCCTCATGTCATCTGGAAATCACCTGCGAGTATTTTGTACCATTGCACCTGTGTAGAAAGCCTGGCTGCATAATGAGTGGCAATTGAAGTGGATAGTTCCACAGTGGGGACAGCCCCTGCTTTGGCCAGCACAGGATTCATACAGTCTCTCCTACGGGGTGGCACAGCAGTGGGGCGGGATCACCATGCATGGCTCATGAAGCCACCTGCTCCTCAGGCACAAAGGCAATGGGCCAGGCAAAGCTGTCCTGACGCTGCCAGTTGGGCAGTGCTGGTCTATTATAAAAACTACCTTTGGCAACCACTTCTAGAAATAGTCCCATTCATCGTTCTTGCCTCAGAAACAATTAAATTCAGCAAGCTGCTGCCAAAGCAGATTTTAACCCTGTTAATTCAAGAGCATGCAATTGTTTAAAACAAATTGGTATGTGTATTACACTAAAATCACTTCTTTTGTGAAAAGTAGGCCAACGTACTTCTCTTCTTTGACTGCCAAGACTTGCCTATTTACTCTTAATCAGCAAATAATTGTACTGTATGTACCTCAAGTGTGGTCCCGTGAACCGAATGCGCAATGGCAGCTGGAGAGCATTAGATGGTCCCTTAGAGTATATCTCCTGGCTTGGTTTCTTCCGAGAGAATCCTGTTTGTGTGCTCCAGCTCTGTTCTGCCATGTGAACCAAACAGGTTAGCAGGAGAAGATCCACAGATTATTCCAGCCACTCAACCAACCCAAGCTAAAACATTTAATGCAGTTGTGCCCTGTGGTATAGATGCTTAAGCAGAGGAGTAAAGCCTGAAGTCTGGTAAATAAGTTTATGGCTATACAGCTAAGTAAGTTGATTGACTGGACAGTTTTGACTCCAGGCTTGCAGTTGAGCATATTGGTATCTGAATGCACTTAGTACATGTCTTTTTTCTGAAATACAAATTTGAAACTTTGGGCCTTAGTTATTTGTTTATGCATTTAAATAGAAATTACTAAGCACCATTGCTTTGTGCTGGCTTCAGTAGGATGCGAAGGCTAGGTGCTACGTACCTAGGCAGCTTCGGTACCCCCAAAAAGGGAGTAGGAAGCAACAGTTAAATGGACCAATCTAAAAATGCTTAACTTCATGGTCTGGTGGGACAGAAATTCCTTCTGATATTGAAATTCATGCTCCATGTTCTTTGTTAAATTTTGTCACTCTTCTGCAATGGATTATAATACATCGGACTTCCTACCAGAGTTGTAACAGCTTTTCTCAAAAGAAAAAAAGTAGCATTTTTCTCATCAGTTTTAGTACACAGGCAATATATAAACAGTAAGTAAACCTCATAGTATTTCTATAGCTACCTCTCCAATCCAGGGGAAAAAAGCAACGAACCAACCAACTTGCACTGATACTAACATTGCAATGTTGTGATTTCAAAGTAAACCAGCTCTACAGAGAGGAGTAGACACAAAGAAGGAAATAACTTTTTGTTATTTTCAGGCTTAAGAAGAAAATAAGCATGGCAAAATAATCATATGTCAATGCAGTGGAAGAATAGAGAAGATATTGTAACCACTATAACTGTGATGTACGGGATCTGATTATACTTTCAAAGATACCAGTGCATTCAAATTAATATTTCACATACACTCCAATAGTCAGAATGTTGTATAAGGATATCTTACTGCAGAACTATGCAGAATAATAGAAGTATTAACTCATTCAGTATGAAATAATTATACAAGACATATAAACTCAGGTTTTTCAATATTCTATTGTTGCACACTCAGACTTTACTAAGTGAGTAAATTATACCTGCCACGATGAAATGGATAAGGAATGAGCAGGAATGAAAAGCAGTTTTCATAAAAACCTCTAGAAATAATGGCTCTGGTGAGGTGCATGTACTTCTGCACAGCTCCATCCCTCTGCCAGTCTTGGCTTCTGCCACTGCAGCTTTGCAGTGAATGAAGTGCTGTGGGTGCATAGGCATGAGCACAGCTGTCCACAATGTGTGTCCCTACAAGGAGTACAATGGTCACACATCCTTCGCCACACAGCTCTCTTGCACACACCTGTGAGGGCAATTGCTTCCACTTGTAAGATACTGTCTGCACACTTTCCCTGTTTTAACATGGGCACACACTGCTCTTGCCTCCTGATGCCAGGGCATCTGAGAGCTGGTGTAAACAGGTTTGTTGACATGAGCCAGGTCTCCCTTATGTGTCAGACAGTAGTGCTAGGGCATGTTTCTGACACTAGCATTTTTGCAAAGATTTTTGCCTTGCAGAACATACATTAATTCAAACAGCCTCCACTTATGACTAAAATTCCACAGTTTGCAGAACTCTAAGCTCCTTCCCTGAGCACCCAGAGCTATAAACACTGTTTATATCATCTAGCATATGTGCAGATGTTATGCACAGATTTTATGCAAACATTATTCTGTGCAGTAGTTTGCCTTCCTCTTTATAATATACCTTTTATTATTTTCCTTTTTCTATTTTCTACTCAATACCAATGAGAAAGCAATGTTTATAACAACTGTGTGCCAGAATTCATACATATATCCTGATAAGATGATAAGGCAGTTAATATAGCATGCACTAAAACAGTGGGGCATCTGAAGAGATCACTATCTAAAACCACAAAGAGAGAACGGTAAAGTGATGCACAGAAGTGTAACAGGAAGTAAACAGCATTAAGAGAAGGCAACCGGATATGAAGGGAAATTTCTGTCAGTCAGTACTATTAGATGGTGAAATAGATATGCAGAAAAATGCAAAGCTATTGCTCAAAAAATTTTAAATTAGACTTTATGCACCACTTCATAAAAAAATGTACCTAGAAAAATAGTCAGCACAACATGAAATCTGGTGATTACAATATTGAAATACACAGGTTTTATCACCTAGTGGCACACAGTTGAAGAGTTTGATGGAAAGCAAAGCCAGAAGCACCAACACACTGTGACTCCACTCCATGTCCTGCACCTTCTGTTATGTCCCTCAGCTAGGTCATGTCCTTAAGAACCACCTTAATTATTAACACCTATTAACTTCAGTCTCCTCCCCAGAGCCCCCGATATGGCCTTTCACGGCAGAGCACATGCCAGTCCATGCAGAACATGCAGCACAGCTGGAATGTGGGCTCCTCAGCAGAGTTCCCAGTGGTCTGGAAACCCAGTGTCTCTTTCCTGGGTCCTTCTGTTTTCTGTGAAGGCAAAGTACTCAGGGCACATTGCTCACCGACACAAGAGGCTAGGGTCCCAACCTCCAGATCCCCCAGGTACTTGACAAAACATCCTGGACATCTGATAAGTCAAACATCTCCCAAACAGCTGTTCTACAGGCAGTAATACCCAAGTCTACTCTCTATCTTTAACAAATGTATAGTTGTTCTTTACACAGTTAAATATCTGAGCAGGCAAAGATTTAAATAACAGCTGCTGAATTTTTGCTACATTAAGTAGTGTTGATCATTACAGATATTTGCAGCAGCACATAACTTGCAAGTAGGAGCTGCCTTTGGTTGCAATGTTGTATTAATAACATTTGCAAGCTAACAGTTTGATACACTTTGCATTACAGTGTATTTGCACTGATCTAGAAGGGATTTCAGGAGAACTGTACAGGTCAATAAAATAAGAAATCATGTACCTCTCATGGGGCACAACTTAGTTTCACAAGGCTGATGGGAAGGCGGAGGTCATCCTCCCATCTTCTATTAGATTAGAGAAAACATCCTCATAAGGATATTTTGGTGTTACCACACTAATTTCATTGTTTGCTGCACAGTATACTCCTTCCATAAAAGCTGGAAAGTTAAATGTCCTACCAGGCACCACAATCTATGTCTGCTGCCTCAGTCAACAGACCAGTTACACTTACTCTCTGCTATACTTTAATGATAAATGTAATTGTATACATGCCTGAGAACTTCCTTTGGTCTTCCCAAGCTTTTGTTTAAACCACTCAAGGCTGTAAAGTACAGCTTACACTTCACACGAAAGTTGATTTCAGTACAGTCCACTTTAATCTATTCTTGGCTCTTGAGTACTGATTAGGCCCCAAGCAAAGAGCAGAAATACGTTTCTTGGCTGTAAAATTAAGAAACCTGCATTTGCTAAGAGAAAAATATAAAAATATATAATAAAGCACCCAGAGTTGATATTTTCTTTGTATCTTGCCTTAAAGGCAGTTTCTGTTATCACAGCTGCCAGAGCTGTTAATTCTCTTGCTTCTCCATGTGACTTTGAGAAAAGTCCTAGACAGACACCAGTTGCTGAGTGCAGGTTAAGTAGAAAAACAGGCTGTGCAGGAACAAACTCCTGTGTCTTAACTGCAGAAATAAACACTTACAGAGGTCTGAGGCCCCCAGTGTTTACTTCAGTCTAAACTCTGGTTATGCTGCCATCCTGTAGCGTCTCATGACAGAGTAACAAAGGCCAAGCACTGCTAGATACCTCCTGTACAAGGAAGCATATTCCAAGAATGCTGGAGCTGAAGTTGAACTTCTCTTATCAGGAACAATGAAACCGAGAGCAAGCAGCTTCCCTGCTCAAGTGGAAATGACCACTTTTCAGCAAGTGCTACTGTCAATCACTGCAAGCCAGCCTAGAGGAAATGCAATTGTGATAACTGAGTGTTTTTAGTGCCTATAAAGGAAGTGAGTACTTTAGCTTTTTTCTCTCTGGAGAGGGGATCGTTACTATGCTATTTTAATGTCAAGTCCTGGAACACATGTACAGTTTGTGCACAAAAATGGGATGATGTTTTCCCTTTTAACATAGGACCAAATCAGCCCACCCATATTAACTTTCCATGACAGGATCTATAAAAAAGGCCACACCATCCTTAAATTGTTTTGGACTTAATTTGGTGTTGTCATGCAATTAAGTTTTGCAAAATTGGCTTCTGGATTGACAGCTTCTATTGTTACAGCATATGGCAATCAGAGAGTAGCTTGTGGCAGATGTGATGTTTATTCACCATTTGCTAGTTTTAGATTTAATGATGTCATTCTAATCAAAGCAAATGTTAGATGTGTTTGACATCTAAGGAGTTTTGCAGCCCCCCCATCATGTTTTAAGCTGCTTCTGTCAAGTGGAAACATGTCAGCTCTGAATGCATCTAAATCATATTTAAGAACTAATGATGCAATTTACTGGAGGTCTGGATTCCAAAAATCCATGTTTCTAACATGCATTGTGTTCCTCCAGTAGACTACAAAGACCACTTATTACAATAAGTGAGCTCATTAGGCATGCGACTCCTTAGACTTGCAAGCTGTTGCAAAAAGCAGCTGTTGCAAGACGGTAAAAGGTTGAATTATCAACTTGGACAGCACAGCACTTCATCCAGCCAGCCCAGGAAAGCATTTGAGCAATAGCTCCATGACAGTGGAGTATACCTTTGACTACAGCACACAAGCAAAACATCAGTGGTATTTCAGTGACATGCTTCCCCACACCCAACAAGCAAGACACTCCCAGAAATTAATTGTCAAAAATTTATTATGAAAGCTTCAATAGCAGCAAATATTTCAATAAAAGTTATTGCATTATTAAACCAGATCTGCAGAGTGACCCAAGAGGTCTGTTGAAGTCTGTCTGCTTTGGAATCTCTGCATTTATCTTAGTAACCAATCCCCAATACTCCACAAATATTGATACTTTCTCCTGTGTTTTGCAGACAGCACCAACAGTTCCTAGTTACAGTACTCTATCCAGTCCTTCTGGAAAGTTTTGGCCCACTTCCCTCAGCTTTCTCTCCCTTCTTAAACAGCTCCACACGGCCAAACTTGCAATGCTTCTTTCAGTTCCATAGCATGTCAGTCTCCCCACAGTTGCAGCCTAATAAGGCTCAATAGTGAGATGAGCTGTTTTCCTCTTTCTCCTCTGCAAGAGCCCACTGCATGCCAGTCTGAGGGACCTTAATCCAGTCTCTTGACGAGGCTAATCCATGGAATCAGCAGCTTGTTGCGCACTTTGGTGAATCCACATCACATTGAGAATGCAACAAAGGTTTGAGTTTCCCCAGTGCACTGGGTCACCATCACTCAGGCAGGGGGATAGTTGGCACCCAGTCATTGACATTTCGGCTCTCTTCACAAAACAAGTTCAGCTTTTCCAGAGCTGGGTCCTTCCAGCCTTCTTCATTCGGGTTCTGCCAGAAAGAAAAAAGTTGCACACCATGAGTGCTGCCTGCCAGCTGAGGTCATCATAATATTTACAGAAGCATTAGTTTAGGATGGGACGCACTACCAGACGGTTTCTGTCCTGACACAGACAAGGCAGGAAGCAGAGATGCTGCCCTTGTGGGCAACGGAGGAAATCCACAGTTACAAGAAGTTCTGCCTCCTCCTCCTACTACTACTCAGCTGACTTGCAGTGTGTCAAGCACCCTATCTGTGCCCAGGACTCGACCACCCGCAGCGGGAGAGGGGCGGCCCCCGACAGGCTCTCGCCGTGCGGTGCAAAGCCCGGCAGCACCGCGGGGACAGCGCTCGCCGCCCGCGGGACACCCACCGTGATGAGGATGCAGTGGAGATCCCGCGGCTCGCCAGCCTCCTCGTTGGGCGCCACGATGGCCGCCAGCTTGGCCACGTCGTTCACCCGCACGATGTCGATGTCGTTCTCGCAGCAGAAAGCTTGGATCAGAGTGAAGTGGATCTGCAGGGCGATGTCACCCTCGTCCTCCTGGTCCGCGGCCAGCACGCAGAACGCGACGTTGTCGGGGTCGCTGGAAGAGGGGAGCAGCGTGTTGAGTCCCACGGCCAGCGCCGGCCGCCCCGCAGCCTCGCCGGGCGGACTTACACACTCCCCCAGCCCCTGCCGCACTACTTACACATTCATCAGCTTGGCCGACTCATAGACGCCGGCGGTGAGACAGCCTCGGCGCTGCGCCGACACCAGCAGCTCGTGGAGGGCCGTGCCGGCGCCCTGCATCCTGCGGGCCGGGAGAGAACACAGGGTCAGCGCGCGCCGCCACCACCACGCCGAAACCGCCCCTTACCCGCTTTCCTCGGCTCCCGCCACTGCCCACCCGCACGTACCAGTCGTGGCCCGAAGGCACGGGCTGCTGTCCGTGAATCTCCTCCAGAGTCATAGCAGCGTGTCCCCACAGCGCGGCGGCAGCACCGGTAGCAGCTCCCTCTGCTTTCTCTCTACCCACCCTCCGAGCGCACTGAGGCAATAGCTGCCCGGCGCGCGCTACTTATAGCCCGCGCAGGCGCCTCCCGGCCTCCCATTGGCCGGCGGGGGAGAAAGGGGCGGCTTTATTATGCTAATCGGCGCGCGCCGGAGAGGAAGCTCGCGGAGGGGAGGCAAAGGGCGGCGCGTGCCGGAAAGCCACGTGGGGAAGGGGCGGGAGGGGGCGCGCGGGCACGCGCCGCCCCGACCCAGCGGTGACAGAGGTGCCACCAGTGAGAGCGGTGCCAGCAGTGCCACCAGCGACAG
Source organism: Atrichornis clamosus (assembly GCA_013400975.1). Lineage (NCBI taxonomy): Eukaryota > Metazoa > Chordata > Aves > Passeriformes > Menuridae > Atrichornis > Atrichornis clamosus. The sequence continues at coordinate 49,612 of WBMZ01002282.1, forward strand.
AGGTGCCACCCGTGAGAGTGGTGCCACCACTGCCATCAGTGACAGAGGTGCCACCAGTGACAGCGGTGACATCAGTGCCGCCAGTGACAGATGCCACCCTTGAGAGTGGTGACACCACTGCTACCAGTGACAGAGGTGCAACCAGTGACACCAGTGACACCAGTGACAGTGTTGCCGGCTGCACGCGCGGCTGCTCCCTGCACACTGCTCGCCAGTGGGTACTGGCAAGTAGTAGGGCGATTTGTGTCCAAGACTGGGAACAGAAAATCCAAACAGTGCAGGGGAAATAAAGAAAGAGAAAGGCTTTATTAATATGGTTTCTACAAACATAAACGGTGCGAAGGGACAGCCTCTGCAGCCACCAGGGCTGAGAGCAGCTCTGTGGAGAAGGTGCTGGGGCCATTCTGGGCAGTGACCTGGTCATGGTCAGCAGTGGCCCCGGCTGCAGCAAAGTCCCCCGGTGCCCTGGGCTGTACGAACAGAATCATGGCCAGGCAGCCGAGGGAGTTGATCATCCCCCTCTGCTCAGCTCTCACGGGACAGCAGCAATGTAGTTTGTCCGGTTTGGGCACCCCCAGAAGAGGAAACACATCAGTAAACTGGAGCAAGTGCTGACCTGCTGGACTCCGAGGTGTCCGGAGCTGCAGCACCGTCCTGCTCTGCAGGCTGAGGACCAGGGACAGTTCAGCCTGGGGAAGGCAAAGTTTGGGGTGCAGCAGCAGTATCCCAAAACCTGTGGAGTGATGACAGCACCAGAGTCTTCACAGCAATGCCTAGTGGGGAGGCAAGAGACCATGGGCACAAGGTGAATCAAGAGGCTCAGATTGGATGTAAAGAAAACCCTTTCACCCCTGAAAACAGCCAAGCAGTGGAGCAGGCTCCCTGCCCACGGAGGCTGTGTAGACTTCATCTTTGCAGGATTGCAAGCTTGACCCGATAAGACAAAGCCCTGAGAGACCTGTTCTGAGCTCACTGATAACCCTGCTGCAAACTGTATTAGTTTATAATCCGGGGGGGAGCGATTTTGAGCAAATAGGTGTTTTTTTCAGTTGGGTTTTATTAAAAGTAGCTCTAATTTGGGCAGTGTATCCTTTATTATTAATTCAGCATAAGACGGGTATGATTGCTGAACTCAGATCTGAACCTTTGTCAGCAACTCAAGCATTAGTAAAACAAATTTTCCCACTGTGAATGAGTGCGGTCTAGATATTAAAGGGCAAATCACTTTCCAAGTCCCTGCAGCGTCTGACACGCTTAGGCTTAGGCTCACAGCTAGCACTTGTTAGCACGGAGTCAACAATTCAGACCAGCCCCAAGTCATTTCACAGAGGTTGTGGAGAGCCACCTTGGGGTAACCAGTGCCCATTGCAAGCTGCCTGGGCCGAGTCCAGCGTGTTGCACAGACAGAGCTCTCTAACTTCTCACCCTTGCTGTTCCCTACCCTTCAGCCACATCGTCCACTTTCAAATGTGTTTCAACCCAGAGCTCGGGGATGTCCTTTCCAGTACTTCACTGGGACTCCTGGACCGAGCTCGTCTCCTCTGTGGCTGTATATGGTACACTCTACTCAGTAGTTTCAGTCTTTTTGAGCACCATGGTTTCCAAAAGGCTTCTCAGACTGAGCCACTTGAATGAGCTGCTGTGTTTCTGCTTCCAGTTGTTTCTAGTTAGTGCCCTGGGCATCTCTACAGGTGACAGAATTGGACCTGGCAGTAATCACTTAGTGAGCTTCCATTTTGAACTAGTGACAACATATACGTGATGTCTGCCAGATACATCCAACCCCTCGGAGAACATTTCTCTGATATCTACAGAGCTGCCAGGACTGGAGAGAAAACTCTTTGTTGTACCTAACAATTCCCAAGTCTAACAATCTTTTTCATGCTACTAACAGGCAAAGGCATTCTTGACTTGAAAACCAAAACAGTGACCTGTCACCTTGAATTTGCTTGAGAAGGGCATAAATTCTTCATTTGCTTTCTCTAAAAAAGATTTGAGAAGTTTTCAGAAAATTATTTCCTGGTCTGTATTCATGCAGCAGCAATTACCTCCACTTGCTGGAATTAGTGTAGACCTGGAATTAGCATAGTGTAGTGTTCATTTTCAAAAGGTAAAAACCCTTCACACATCTGCCTCTTTTTTTTTTTTCCTCTGAATATATAAATGGAGATGAATGCAGAAGAATAGCTTGAGTGGTAAGGCACACTAAATGGTATGTCTCTTACAAGTATTCAAGGGCCTATTTCTGATGAAATAGGTGAAAAATCCAGAACTGACTCACAGTTTTGAAAGATGCTGATATTAGCTATGACTTTGATGACTTTCTCATTACAGTAGACATGAAAGTTACTTTCAATTGATTGAAATTAGTAAGACAAAGTAACTCAAGAGTGGAGAAAAGTGCATACATAATAGTAAAACATATATAAGTATCTAAATAATAAGGTGATATATGGAATCATATTAACCCATTAATCCTTTCACATGCAAGCTTCCAGTTTCAACTAATGATGCAGCGCCCTGGAATTAGGGCTTCCCAACATCACACTTTTCAGTTTGCCCCATTATTCCCGGGTCTCCTAGCACAGATGGTGTTGAAGGCCATGAAGCAGTCATTACCAGATACTTGATCCAGCTTATTTCAAACCACAGTATCAACACCAGGCCTCTGTTGCAGAAGAGGAGGTGCAAAAGGGAGAGCTGTACAAGAACGACGTCCGGTCTCAGTTTTGAAGGCATCAGCTCTGCAGTGTGATACATTTGATGCCTAATAAGCAAACTGAACTTTAGTGAAGGTCGGTCTCCACTGCTTGCCTTCTTGGTCTTTTCCTTTTTCTCCCGTGTTTTTAATCCATCCATCTGGTGGGCACAGACCTTTGGCGGATCAACTCTCGAGTGCTTGAAGTCATCCTGTGCATCGCAGGGGAGATGGGGGGAAGGCAGAGAATATCGCGTGGCAGCAGCGCTCAGAGGGCAATGAGTGGATTTTGCCGCCGTTGCTGCGAGCCGCGGTACAAGGCCCGCGCCGCCTCCCGTGCCCCCGGCGGCGCGGCCGCCCCGCCTGCCGGCCCCCGCTGCGGGCGGCCCCGCCGGGACGCGACCGGCGCGCGGCGCTCGCAGCAAAGCCTCTGGTGACCTCTGGCGGTCACCTGCGGTATCGCTGCTGGCTCCCGCGGCGCTCCCAGCCCTGGCGCACGGCACCCGCGGGGTCCCCTCCTGTTCTGGGGTCCGGAATGCCTCCCACGGAGACACGGGAAGGAAACATTTGTATGAAAAAAAAAAGAAATTAAAAGAAATTTAAAAAGTGCGAGAGTTGATCTGTTGACATGCTCCAGGGTAGCAAGGCTCTACAGAGCCCTGGACAGGCTCGATCAATGAGCCGAGGACAACTGCATGAGGCTCAACCAGGTGAAGTGCTGGCTCCTGCACTCGGGTCTCAGCCAACCAATACAGCACTACAGGCTGGGGGAGGAGTGGTTCGAGAGCTGGATTTGGGGGTGCTGGTTGAGAGCCGGCTCAGTGTGAGCCAGCAGTGTGCCCAGTGGCCAAGAAGGCCCGTGGCATCTTGGCCTGAACCAAGCCAGTGTAGCCAGTTGTGTCTAGGAAGTGTTCATCCTCCTGTACTTGGCATTGCTGAGGCTGCACCTTGAGTCTGGTTCTAGGCCACTCACTTTAAAAAGGACTTTGAGGTGCTGGAGCTTGTCCAGTGAAAGTCAACAAGGCTTGTGATGGGTCTAGAAAACATGTGTTATGAGGAATGACTAAGGGAGCTGGGTTTGTTTAGTCTCCAGAAGAGGAGGCTCAGGGGTCCCTCATCTCTCTCTACAGCTCCCTGACAGGGTGTAGTGAGGTGGCGATCGGTCTCTTCTGCTGTGCCTGCAGTGAGAGGACCAGAGGAAATGGCCTTCAGCTGAGACAGGGGAGATTCAGATTAGATATTAGATATCAGAAAAAAATTGTCATTGTCATGGTGGTCAGGTACCAAAATCAGCTGTCCTTGCAGGTGGACTTATCAACCCCAGAGGTGTTTAAGAGGCATCTAGATCTTGTGCTGGGTGATGTTGTTTAGTTGTTTAGGGGTTACAGAGATAGTGCTGGGTTGATGGTTGTACTGGATGATCTTAGAGGTTTCTTCCAACCTTAATGATTTTATGGTTCTAAACCAGCCCCCTAATATAAAAAGTCAGACAGAGTAGGGGTAAATAATAGAATATTCAATCACAACAAAAGCAAGGAATCCAGCAGAACTTAACAGATAAAAGTGCAAATGGATTACACATCTGTATACTGTAATGAACATGAGTTTTGTAATTCTGTGAGGAAAATAATAGTGTGTCTTGAACTGAAGTGCAGCAGTCACAGACATTACCTCTGGGCCTAAGTGAGGAGAGACTCATACCTTACAAATCAGAAAAGGCTTGCAAGCCATGGCAATAGACACCCCAGGCATGGGGCTCCTACATTGCTCTAACCTGCCTAGAGCCTTCCTGGATTGTGCTGTATATCCAGACTTCCCATTAGAAAGAATCTCTCACCAAGATAGACCAGTCCTTTCAGTTTAGATGGAGTACTCCCTCTTCTCAAATCCATCAGAGCTTCTCCCTTCCTACACCAGTTCTCCACCCAGTTCTCCTCCTTTGCAGCTCTGTTGTCATTACCCAGCATGTTTCTTTCTCCAAGTATGGCATCTCACAAAATAAAAACCAAATCAAAAAGCTTTCTACTGAAAACATAGAAGTTTTAAGAAGCAGGGCTCTACAAATCCTCTGGCTAAATTCAAGTCGATTTTGTGTTTCCATCAGATCAACAGGTCACCTACCTAATCTTCATACTATTTCTTTCTGCTCAACCTGACACAGATGCTGCTGATCCCCACGTCTAATAAATCAGTTAGCATCCTCTGTACATAAACTTTATTCTGTGACACTTTTGCCACAGAAGTGACACCTGCCAAGACCAAACATCCATGATCTGTAGGGAGCAGAAATGTCTAACTTACTGAGAAAGCAGCAAAGTAAGGCTTTTCATAGCTTCTTCTTTAAAACAAAATCAAAACAAAACAACGAAAAACCACTCCAAACAAAAACAAACAAAACAACAGAAAAAACCCAAACTGAACCAAAACCAAACATATAAAGAAATCACTGCATATCAAAAGTTTTGGTTAAAAACAGTGCTGTGGGAATAGAAGGAGCAGTCTTCTGTACTGTGTTCTACTCTTTTGTTAAAAAAAATTGAGTATTCTCACAAAATATAAGTGAAATGTTACAGAATGGACAACACTTAATTGGTTGCATAGGCCTATATTATCAGAATGTTGTGCAGATGACCACAGAGCCCTTATTTCTGTCATCTTTTCAGGCTTTGCACTAAAAAGGGCAAAAGCACTTCTTACACTAATTTTGGGTGTTTGAGTTTTTGTGCAGAAAGTGCTACATTGCATCAAGTAGCCAAAAGATTTTGAAGTGTGTCTGAATTTACATCACTAGGGCATTTTCCTCCTTCAGGTGCTATTCTTAAAACAAAGCAAGAAACCAGTAATGTTGACTTAATAGTAGAGAAGCATCTTTCTAATAACAGATTTTCTCCTGTTCTAAGAAAATATACGATTGCTTTAGAATCCTAGAATCATAGAATAGTTTGGATTGCAGGGCACTTTTAATCTATGGATCTAGTCTATGGATTTAGTCCCTGTAATGAGCAGGGACATTTTCAACTAGATCAAGTTGTGCAAAGCCCTGTCCAACATGACCTTGAATGTTTCCAGGGATGGGGCATCTACAACGTCTCTGAGCAACCCTTCTGGTATTTCACCACCCTCATTGTAAAAAAGCTTTCTCCTTATATCCAACCTAAATCTACCCACTTTCAGTTTAAAACCATTACCCCTCGTCCTATTGAAACAGGACCTGCTAGAAAGCTTGAGCTCATCTTTCATGTAAGTCTGTTTTAGGCACTGGAAGACCACAAGTATGTCTCCCCAGAGCCTTCGCTTCTCCAGGGTGAACAATCCCAACTCTCTCATCCTTTCCTTGTAGAGGAGGTGCTGCATTTCTCTAATCATCTTTGTGTCCTCCTCTGGACTCACTCCAACTGGGGACCCCAGAGCTGGATGCAGTGTTCCAGGTGGCGTCTCACAGAGCCGAGCAGAGGGGCAGAATCCCCTCCCTCTCCCTGCTGGCCACGCTGCTCTGGATGCAGCCCAGGACACGTTTGGCTTTCTGGGCTGTGAGTGCACATGGCTGGGTCATGTCCAGCCTCTCATCCCCCAGCACCCCCAAGGCCTTCTCAATCCCCCAGCCTCTATCTATACCAGGGATTGCCCCTACCCAGGTGCAGCACCTTGCACTGGCCTTTTTGATCCTCATGAGGTTCCTATGTGCCCACTTTTCAACTTTCTCAGATCATTTAAACCCTTGGAAGTTTTGCAGAAATGGCTATTTTCAGTCAACTCTCTCTTTTTATAGTGGTAGAAGGTTGAAACAAGTAATTTTGAAAACATGTTCTTGGAGTGGATAAGAGCCCTCAGAGTAGAAGAATGAAGTGCAGTGATGGCGAAGAGAAGTGGAGAAACACTGCACCCAGCAACTCATACCGCAGCAATTCTGTATATTCTGCTTTGCTTTCCTTCAATAGACAGTAGCCCCTACTTGATAATGGAAGTGGGTATTGCTATCTACAACACTTTGTGATCCGGCATCAGCTAAAAGCATGAGCCAGCCAATGCAACTGAGTGTTTGCGATCAGGACATCACTGATCATCCTTGAAATTGGCTGTTTGAAAAGACTCCTTCTCACCTCAAAACACAGTGCTATTTTCCCCAGCAGGTTAGCTTTCATTGACATACTTAAACGGGAATATTAAGCAAGGTGAAGCCTTTTCCCTCTATACAAATGATCTGTTTTCTGTTTAGAGTCCTATGGGCATTTATCTAGCCATGTGATCCCTCAAAGTCACTTATAGAACCACAGAATTGTTTAGGTTGGAGAAGACCTTTTAGATCACCAAGCCCAACCATTAACCCAGCACTGTCAGGGTCATCACTAAACCATGTCCCTAAGTGCCATATCTACCCACCTTTTAAATACCTCCAGGGTGGTAATTCAACCACTTCCTTGGGCAGCCTGGTCCAGTGCTTGACAACCCTTCTAGTGACTAAATCTTTCCTAATATCCAATCTAAACCTCCTCTGGCACAACTTGAGGCTGTTTCTTCTCATTCTACCACTTGTTACCTGGGAGAAGAGGCTGATCCCCACTGGGCTACACTCTCCTTTCAGGCAATTGTAGAGAGTGATAAGGTCTCCTCTGAGCCTCCTTTTCTCCAGGATGAACAACCCCAGCTCCCTCAGCTGCTCCTCACAGGATTGTGCTCCAGACCAGATCCGCTGCCCATCTCTGGACACACTCTAGCACCTCAATGTCTTTATCAGTAGCATTGCATATTTGGGTTTCATATTTTCAACAAGACCATCTCCACCAAGAGTGACTAATAGTTACAGACAGGAAAGGCTTTTCTTTTCATGCTTATCTTCACTGTTAAACTCCTGAGAAACCCACCCTAGTGTGCATTAAAAAAAAAACAGAAAGAAAAGGCACACTCTCAGACTATGGGGAGCTGCAAGTGTCTGGGACAGCTCCCTCCCCAGCTCCATGCCAAAATCTGCATAATTCACATCCTACTGGTAGCTGAGAAGGGCAGTCCAAAGCTGTTTGTGGGGGATGGCTGATAACATGTCAGGGAACCTTCTGCAACACCCCAGCTCAGGAGGCCCTTAGAAATACTGGGAGTCATGATGATCTTTTTTTCCTTTTGTTTTCATTTTTAATAAAGAACTGCTGAAAGCCAGGTTTTCTTGGCAATGCTTTCTTTCTCTCAGATTAGACTTTTATCAGGGCAAATTTTTCCGGATTCTCTCCTGGGATTTCTGTACGTCTGTAGGTCCAGCAACTGAAAGCTTATTGTGCATTCACAGCAGCTCCGACTGGCTGCTGTACGACTGGTAATCCTAGACACATTCACAGCCCATATGCACTACGGCTGCATAACACCCAGCTCAGTAAATCCTATGTTTTCTGGCCAAATTGGACAGATTGTGCATGCATGTTCAATTGAAGCCTGTGTGCCAGGAAGTCTGCAGTGTCAGATTTACTACTCTTGAGCACACACCTTTGTCCAAAAATACCTGGAAACCTTGCTTAACAGGATGACTTCAAACAGAAGGTTAGAAAATTATGTAAGTGACATTAAAATTATATTTGTTAATAATTCAAGCCAGAAGAAGTGGAGACAAATCAAAAATCCCAGGTTCTGGCTCTCCATTCACTTAGCACTGCAGTCTTCCAGCTGCTGCCAATAATAGCCTCAAGTGAGACTCGGTTACAAACAGAAATGGGAGTTGCTTGTAATATAGCTGTTTTCCATTCCCTCTTACCTTAGTTCCTTAATTTTTTTTTCTGTCATATCTGCTAATGCCTGCATAGGGGTCACTCTCCTCCAGCAGAATAAAACTACTTAAAACCAGCCTTGTTTAGCTAGCTTTCCAGCCCAACCAGACGACATTAAAGACAGATTTGAATGATGATGTTGTTTCTCCCTGTGTCAATGGCTCCAAACAATGCCACAGTGAATATTTTAACAACTGAATATAATTTGATCAGCAATTTTTTAAATTTCATTTTGTACTGATCTTTCATAGCGATGCCCAGAAAAGTTAAAAATCAAGTGCTTAGGAAGATCACTGAAGAGCTGTCTGTCTAAGTAAAAAGAGCAAAAGCTCCCCTTAGCTCAGATGCTGTCAGATCTATCCATTTTACTGGGTAATTCTGCAGCATGAAGAAATGTCATTCACAAAGAAGACAAATTGTAGAATCATAGAATGGTTTGATTTGGAAGAGACCTTAGAGACCATCCAGTTCCATTCCCCCTACCATGGGCAGGGATACCTTCCATAGACCAGTTTGTTCAAAGCACAACCCAGCATGGCCTTGAACTGGGCAATTTGTTCCAGTGCCACTCCACCGTCACAGTAAATAATTTCTTCCATATATCTAACCTAAATTTCCCCTCTGTCACTTTGAACCCATTACTCCCTGTTCTATTACTACAGTTCCTGATGAAGGATCCCTCTTAGGCTTCCCTGTAGGCCCCCTTTAGACACTGGAAGGTTGCTATAGGGTCTCCATGCAACCTTCTCTTCTCCAGGGTGAATAGCCCCAGCTTTCACAGCCTGTCTTCATAGCAGAGGTCCTTAGTTCTCTTATCAACTTGATGGTCTTCTCTGGACTCACTCCAACGGGTCCATGTCCCCCTGTGCAGGGCCCCCCGAGCTGGATGCAGTGTTCCAGGTGGGGTCTCACAGAGCAGAGCAGAGGGACAGAATCCCCTCCCTCTCCCTGCTGGCCACGCTGCTCTGGATGCAGCCCAGGACACGTTTGGCTCTCTGGGCTGTGAGTGCACATGGCTGGGTCATGTCCAGCCTCTCATCCCCCAGCACCCCCAAGTCCTTCTGGGCACGGCTGTTCTCAATCACTTCTCTGCCCAACCTGTAGGGTGACTTTAGCCTGCAGAAAACGAGGCTCAGGGGAGACCTTATTGCTCTCCACAACTGTCTGAAAGGAGGTGGTAGCAAGGCGGGGGTCAACCTCTTCTCCAGGCAACCAGCAACAGACGAGAATAAATGGCCACAAAATGCATCAGGGAAGGTTCAAGTTGGACATCAGGAGAAATTTCTTCACAGAATCACAGAATATTTTGAGCTGGAAGTGATCCTCAAGGACCATGAAGTCCAACTCTTAAGTGAATGGCCCATAGAGGGGTTGAATCCACAATTGAAACCTTGGTGTTATTAGCACCAGGTTCTCACCCTCTAAGCTAAACCCAGGGTAGAAAGGGTTGTTAAACATTGGAATTGACTGCCCAGGGAGGTGATGGAGTCACCATCCTTGGAGGTGTTCAAGAAAGGACTAGATTTGGCACTTATGGTCTAGTTGACAGGGTGGTGATCAGTCAGAAGCTGGATTCGATTATCTGGGAGGTCTTTTCCAGCCTCAGTGATTCTGTGTGATTCTGTAAATTGCAGATGTGTTGCCCTGTGTCAAGAGTCTCATCTCAGCAGAGATGTACCTAGCTGAGTGAAATATTCCGATCCTTTGTTAGTTCTTTGATGTCTTCTGTCGTAGCTGTAACAGAACAGGCTACCTGAGAGTGAAAATTCGGATGGTCAGACTAGACCTTAAATGTGTAACTCTGATTTTTTCCATGTGCTTTTTCCTGCCTTTAAAAAGAAAATCTATGAGACTGGCGTATATCTAAACAGGTTAGAAATGGGATCTGATGTGGGCGGGGTTACCTTATCTTCAGCCTTTTGTGTAAAACAAACTGAAAGGTAAGAACAGCAAAAATCTTTACCAACCTCAGTGATTTGCTGAGATACCTCTGCACTGCCAATTTTCCCTGCTCACAAGCAACATCAAATCAGAACATTTGTATCCAACAAACCTTGTCACAGTAAAAATAGAAAAAGCTTTTCTCTTTCAGAGAAAAGCACATTTTCTCTTTCCTTTTTCACCCACAAAGATGAATAGAGACATTTCCTTTAGATATAGGGAAGCACATTAATTAAGCTACTATGTAGTGATATCTAGAAGTTCAGATTTCCTCTCTGATGTCTTGTTGATCAAATGCTCTACGCATCATAGTGAGAAGTGAGCCATGAATGACCCCTAAAAAGTGAAATCCAGTTGCACTCTTTGATGCATAAGGTTACAAAGAGCAAGTGGTAACAGTTGCTAAATGTGCAGAAATATAACATTTAGATGCAGTTTAAGACTGTATAGGACAGAAGCTATTGATAATGAAATAACTGCAGAAGGACAGTTATTCCTGGCTATCATATTTTACCAGTTAATTGCCCATCTTGAAATTCACTGAGATAGTTTTAGCTGATTTAATTAAATTATGTATATGCCACCTGGCTATGTTGTCATTGTTGTTCTGTTGCTTTTTGCTGTTGAGCTGTCTCATGTTCCTATGTGTAATTCCTTGTTATTTTCCTATGTAGCCCCATACCTCAGCTACTGAGTATGGGATTTTACACCAAACATAAATCACAGGTTTCCACCTAGACCTTCGCTGTTCAGCGGGTGTGGGGAAGGCATGGCAGGCAGTGGCACAGATGGTGTGCATAAGAAGCGGGGTGGCAGGTAGCCTTCTCTTGAGACGTGCTGTGATCAGTTACTATCTGGGGCATATCACTGTTTTCAGAAGATGTGGGTACCTAAAACTGCCCTGATTCCAGTCAGTTTGTGTATGATCCTGGACATCAGGTAGATGTTCTTATTGACAATTAAAAATTCAGTAGCCACACCAACAGCATAAACTCTGACAGCTATGATTTATGCCTGGCCCCTGACACCTGCTCTCAGGATCACATATGCTGTTCCTCATGAACAAGCCTCAAGAGGAAGATGCAGTGGTGCTTCACGTTTAGACCAGAATGCAGTTTTCCCCAGTCCCAGCTACCTCCCATAAGCAGTAGAAGCAGAGTGTCTGAGCAGGACTCTCTCAAGCACAACATCTGCTGGGGTTTGGTGAGGTGTGGGGCTCCCAGCTTGTAATTCCTGAACAGAGAGGGTAGTTTCAACCAAAGATATGCCCAGGAAGAGATTCTGACAGTGCTGAGAATGGAAACTGAGATGTAGAAGAACATTGAGCAAAGTTTTTCTTCTGCCCAGATGAACACACAAGTGCAGAAGCAGCAGCTCTGCCACTGGTCCTGGGTTTGCCTAGGCAGAACTGCTGCATTTGGTGCTCAGTACAGTTTTATAGATGTGGACTGTCCACCCTGGACTCTCAGGGTTTAGTTAAATGAGGTAGATTTGGCTGAGCTGTAGAGAAGCAGCATTGAAAGTCTGAAATTGCTCTAAACTCACACTGGCAAGAATTCAGTTTCGACAACATGTCTAGTGGAAGCTGAGACACACACATGGAGGTGCTGGAGGCATAAGATCTTTGCCCTTCAACTTGCACCCACCCAGTCCCTACTCTTTTGAGTCTTTCTGTAGTTGTGTACCCAAAGCCACGCACATCTTTGACTAGAAAGGCAGTAGTTCTTCAAAGTCCCAGACAAACTCATTGAACAGTGACTCCTCTCCTCTCAACTCCACATTTGATAATTCATTTTAGGGCACAGTGTCTCATTTCCCAGTACAGTGCTCTGCCTCTGTAATTTGTCTAATGTGGATATGAGAGGCCATTAGCAAGCTCCTTTGACTTGTGCCTCCAGATATTCTGAGAGAAAAATAAGGATGCCAAAGTGGGCTTTCATGAGTAATCTTGCACAGTGACAATCCTCCACATTTAGGCGTGAGAAATGAGTAAAATTACCAGCAGACACACACTAATCTAGCCTCGTCTTTAGTATTCTCCAGTAATCTGCTGAATAGATGACTGTTAAGAAGTAAATTAAAAAATCTATCTGCTACCACAAGAAACACCATAGAACAAAAAGACATGGCATTCTCATACCAGTCACTTAAAGCAAAATAGTTTAAATGTTTGTTATAGAGTGCAAGAGTTTAAAATTTGTACTCTGAGAATTACTTGTGTGAAACGGACCTCTAGTGGTTAAAATGGGTATTTCTTCAAATCCTCAGCACCTCATGAGGTCCTGCCTCCCACACTTGTGGGCAAATTCCCCATTCAGGATCCCGGACCCATATTTTAAAATCTAAAAATGGCATCCATTTTTTAGAAATATAGTTCCCCTTAGCTCCAATTTCTGTGAATACAATAGGAGAAAAATGTTTTCATCACTTACCAGTTAGTCAACTTAACTCTGTTTCTATGCAGTGTTTAAGATACACATATTTGGAGGAGTGGCCCCCTCCACTCTGATTAAGACAGTCTGGGGACATTGGTAATGACATTTACAAAACAATAGTAAGACTGAATTTGTTACAGAGATCTTTTCCTTTGTACAGCACTGTGAAGTGAGCAGTTGTCATTCAGAACACAAAAGCAACTGTAAAACAAGACAATTAGTGAAGAAAAGTCAAATAGAAATCATACAAGTAGCTAGGTGTATGCTAGTAATGGTTAAAGAGAGTGCTGGGCAAGTAACCTAGTATTGTGGTTTGAAATGGGGAATATGCTGTAAGAATTTACTCATCTCTGTTTTTCAGAAGAGGAAGACTTGTTTAGTAATCTGGATATCAGCACATCTAACTCTGATCAAAATGGCATGTAACCCTGAACAAAATGGCAAATCTCTCTGTGCCTGGCCTAGTCCCACATGTGCAAAACAGGATTAGCAGATTGGCTGAAGCCCTGCATTTTCTGTAATTTTAAATCTTTCCAGTTCCTGGATTCACACTAGTGAAGAGAAGCTTTTTGTTTTTTGAATTAAGGATTTTTGAAAAGCTGGAAGTGAATAAAATATATAGACAGACAGTATAATTTTAAAATAAAATAATAAGAATTTTAAAACCAACAAGTAAAAACAAAATCTGATAATTTAAAAAAAATCTTTAAACCAAACTTCATTACTTTTTTTTTGTGGGCCTTGGCATTCGGTAAAGCAGACACTTAACTGTCATTGCCAACACTGGCGGCTGTCAGCATTGGGAAGGAAGGGTGATGAATATTGTCACCAGCTGGGCAGGACTACCCGGAAAACCACTTCTCTAACTCTCCACAGCCAGGCAACTCATCAGAAAAGCTGAGGGCGACTCCAACCAAAGACAGGCTGTCGGTTTTTCACCAACAGGTGTCACGGCCAGAGTGTCACCGCAGGCTCTCCCTCCTGCTGGGTCGCACTGGGTGTTACGGCAGCGTTTTCTTCCTCTCCGTGTGCTCGTGCCCCGGGGGCGGCGGGCACACGCCCGCGTTTCCTCCGGTGGTGTTCTCCCACACCCGTGGCGCTGCGGCACGAAAGGCACGGGGGCAGTCCTGCTCCGCGCACCTCCACTCTTGCGTGAGTAAGTCCGCAGCAGAGACTTCACCAGCTTTGCTCGCAAGGTGTCACCCACGGGTTACGCTCGTGCAGATCGGCTGAATGCAGCTTTTTAAGGGACTCTTGGAAACCTGTGGAAATACTTCCTTTAGCGCTGGGGTTTCTCTCACAGCCACGGGGGGGCAGGTCATCCATGTCTCATGGTGGAGCCAGACTGAACGTGTGCTTACTGGTAACTGCTACACCTAAAAAGCTTCCACTGACATCACTTTTAAAAATTAATTACATAACTTTTTCTTTTATTCTTATTAATTTAGCATCTGCATACAAAATGGTAAAAATAGGATAGATTTTTGCCTACCTGAGCCTAAACAGCACTTCACTGAACCAGAAGGAAATAAAGAAACAGGTTCCCCAATTCACCTATAAAGCTCCTGACTTTCAGAGAGCAAAGCCTATGCTGAGGAAACCTCTGGCAGGCACCTACAGAAAGTACTACTTTTGAAAGCTGAAAGCAGCCAGGACTATGGAAGCATGAAAGCGACCATGACTGGAAATGAAAGAACACGCAACTGCTATGGCAGTAAATCAGCTGGTCTGACTGATACAGTATTGTACTGTCACAAATTAGAATCAAATGTCGTTAGTATTCCAGTATCTGAAACCCTCCATATATTGTAATGAGGCATATGAAGGTAACTGTTAATTTTCGAGATACTGCTTGAACTGTTTCTGTGCCTAGGTTAGGCTACACACAATTGTGACTTGAAAATGCTGTTGCAACGTGCATCACCGTAAGTATGGATTACATTTTTGCAGACTCAGGATGTAAATGTTTGCTCCATCACACGGATTTGGAGTGTCTTTAGCACTGTCCTGACAATTTTCTGACACATCTGTAACAGACAGAAAGAGCTTAATAGCGTCCCATCTGCAGTCAGACAGTCTCAGATCCCTGCAATTAGATGTTATCATTGCATTTATGCTTGTAAAATGTCTGACGGATCCTATGATTTCACTAATTTGCAAGCCCACAAGTCTGGTTAAAATTACACTGGAGTAAAAGCTGAATAAATATTTGCAATTTTACACAACAGTTAGATGATTATGATGATAATAATAGCAATAATTAATAAAGATGAAGGTTTTACACATTGCTCTCTTTCCCAGCATCTAATCCCAGGAAACGAACATGTGCAACACTTGAAGTGAAAGCAGAAAGAACAAGTTTCACACTTCTGCACCCTCACCGCTGCAAGGCACATGCTCCCTTGGGTCTCCCACTCTTCCTTCCGTCGCTGCTCGCTTCAATTCTCCCAGCACACATTGAGGTATCAGCCTCTTCCAGGGGTCACCACGCTCTTACTGGAGTCTCTCCGCTCCCTAGAGAAGCACTCTAATACCCTTCCCCCCTAATTTCCGTGGTAAACTCATTGGCTGCACGTCCCTGCCTGCACAGCTGGCTGACACACTGTAAATGCTCCACTCGAAAGATATAGACCTTGCATCAGCAATCAGGAAATTGAGAATTAAGTTTTGTGGCTTGACCAAAAAAAAAATTTTTAAAGGAGGGGGAAAATAGCATTTGATGTGAATAATCTGAAGACTTGTGCTTTCTCATTCAGAGCTCTCAAGCAGCAAAAGAGAAACAAAATGTTTTAGGCTTTTTGCAAATTTGAGGCCACTCTTTGGCAGTACAGCCCTGTCTGCATGACAGAACACAGCCTGGGTATTGTCATATATTTAATGTGCATTATACCCCCGAGCCCACACACAGCCCTGCTGGCTGCATACATGTTCTATGGAACATCTCTGGCATGGCCTGTGACCAAAAAATAATACCATTAATGCACTAATAAGCTTCAAAATGTCAAACCACTGTTTTGCAAAGAAACCTTCAAAAGGCTGTGAGAAATCTCCACCGATTCTTCAGGTCAAGTTTGCTGCCAAATCAAAAACTGTAATGCTTTTAAACCCCATTTCTAGTGCAAAAGGAATAAACCCTCACAATTATTTGGAGGATTTTCAAGGATTCTTGTGACCTGGAAATGCCCCTTGCATTGCCAAGCTGCAAGAAGGAGTAACTCTGCCTTCATTCCTCCTGCCACAGTACCAGACAATGCTGGCCTTCTGGAAGACACTGGGGGAGAAGACCAGGGCTGGCGGTGCCCTGCTCTATATCTGGGTGTCACCCGGTCCCTGCTCGGCAAGTGCTGCAGAGGCCACTGCTGGCAAACAAAGAGAGACAGCCAACGCCTCCGTCACTCATCTAACGTAAGGTCTGCTGCTGGGTGACACAAAATGGACACTGTACGCACACAGACTGACTTTCTCTAGGGGCAGAGGCGGGGAAGGAGCGTTAAATGGGAATCTGTGAGGTGTTGAGTTTATTTTAAGCAACCTGAGCCTGGAAGTCAAGTCCTTTGTGTTACTTAACAAGGCGCAGTGCTCACAGTCTCTCAAATGTAACAGCCTTCACAGAACACTTAAATTCATCTTCTTGTAATGAATTCAAAAAATTTTGTCAAACTAGAATTCCAGACAGCCCAAGGACATACACTAAACCTGCAAATAATTTGCAAGAGTCTAACTTAACCACTTTGTATCTGTTTGGGCCAGCTCAAACAAAGAAAGACAACTTAAGAGGAAGACATATAACCAAACCACATGTAACCCAAACTCAATGGCTATCCCTTGAAATGAGTTTTCATCTTTTTATGGAATTGTGAAAGGCAAATAAAAAATAAGTTACTAACAGCCCCCATTGTACTTTGTCCAAGGCATAACAGAAAGGGCTGTTCATCTATGATCATCTTGGATTTTTAATTTGCCTTAGGTGCTGAATCCACAGGAGGACTTGTATCACAGGAATAAACAAATTACTGTCTTAACCCAATTTAAAACAGTTTTTGCTGGTTCACACCATCTATAGAGTAGTATTTAACAAATAGTAGCAGCTCAGTGTTTCTAAAAATGCATGACACACACTTACATATGGAGCAGTGGGAGGCAGAACTCAACTGCACTAGCTTTCTGCTTTATGAGTGAGATCAGACAGATTTGTACATTTAAATGTATTGCCTTATATCTCTGAGGAGCCATGGTATCCCAAGCAGAGCACAGCACAGAGAGCCTATGTTCAATTAGGCTTATTCACAGAGCTCTCCTGCTCTTTTAGGAACCACAGCATTCCACAATGTTCAGCCTCCCTGGTGGCCTATATTCTATATTTCAAGAATTGCCAGTTGGTTGCTTTGAAATATACGTTTCAGTGACAGATAAACAGCCTAACTCAGCATATTTAGCTAACCTGTTCATACCACTGCTTAGTGTTACACCAATAGCGAAGTCAGTACCACATTTGAGTTTTGACAATTTCAGGTTTCCTTTCAGAGAAAGACTGTGTCGAAGAGTGCCATGTGTACAGCAGATCCCTCTCAGGTGCAGCCACAAATGGACAACAATTTCCTACGTACAGCTGCCTTTGCATTCCACAGTTCCCCAGTTCTTAATTCATTCAGTAGGAGTCATTTTGTATAGTACCAATTACTATTGGTTTATAATCAACCTGTGATGGAGGCTAAGACCCTTCTCTCTGTCAGTCGTATCTTGTATCAGCCACTCCATTCCCTCCTGGGATGGATGTCAGGTTCAGGAGCATTTACTGCTCCACTCATTCCATTTACTCTTTTGAAAGACTGGCTTTTTTCCAACCCTTTTTAATGTCTCACTGTTTCATTTTTTATTTTTCATTGCGTCGACATTAATGGCACAGAGAGCTCTTTGGCCAATTCCTGGAAGTTATCCAATACTGCAGACATTTAAATGTTTAAGCTTAATGTCTGCCATTTAATACCCTCCCTAGTCACTCACTAATGGAATAGAAGGTAATCATCACCTTATCCTCATACCTTTCACACATCCATCAAAGACTAAAACGTCTGTTCCACAGAGAAACCATTTCAAATCCCTTGCCTCTGTTGGTGGCCCTCCCCATCACAGGTGCCTGCAGCAGCATGAAGGCAGGGTGCCAAACTGCCACCTTGAAGTCCTGTAGGAGGGGGGCTTTAAGCTCCAAACTGACTTATTTCACTGTTTCTTGTATTATTTCTTGCATCCCCTATCTTGCTCCAGGACTTCCTTGTTATCTAAGGAAGGATGCATGCATCCCTCTATGCAGCTGCAGGGAAAGAAGCCCTGCCTTTGTTGTTACCACTAGAGAGCAAGCCAGTGCCCTTGCAGACTTTTACCTTTGGCTGGGATCTGCCCAATTTCCTTGCCATCTTCCCCAGGAATCAACTTGTGGATGCAGGAAGCATTGCACTAAGCACTGGATTAGCAGACCAGCAGATCCCAGCTGGGTCTAATTGAGCAGACTCATTGACATGGTCCTCCACAGACAAGAGGAGCAGTCCAAGGAACTCATCTAATCTCCCCTTGCTGCAGGTACCTCGAATCTGAGAACAGCAAGGTGCAACACCAGGACAGTGCCAGAAGGCAGGTCAGAGTCACATGGCACACAGGGTAGGGGTCTCCATAAACCCACAGTTTGAAGGTGCATTCGATACTTCTTTTTTGCATGTCTGCGGTCTCTGCTTCTCCTGAAATGCCAATGCCACAAACCACCACTTTTTATAAAGATGAACTTGGATTAGACACTGGATGAAACTAGCCATGCCGTCAAATATGTCCTGGCTTCTGTCACCAAGGTGTAGACACACTTTGAAAAACAGTGTCCAAAATAAGGGAATTCCTGCCTGAAAGTAATTACCTAAAGCTACAAAAATTCTGATTCTCCAAAGCTATGAAGAAATATGATTGCTTTTAGACAGTAAGAAACAATTATCTTTAACTTTGGACAGTGTTTTTCATCACTGGATCTAAAAAGTCTTTTACAAAGGCGACAAGTATTATTATTGTTATTATTATTATTATTATTATTATTATTATTATTATTATTATTATTCCTATTTTACAAAGAGACAAACTACACTACAGAAAGGCCAAGAGGGTATTGGTCACTCATCTGGCCACTGATGGAGGTAGATAGTCATGTGATTTCCAGACAGATCCTGTGGTCACTAACCTGTCTACAGAAGTAGATTATTTACAGAAATTTGTTCCTGGGTGACACATCATGACCACACAGATGGGTAACCAACAAACAGTGGAAATCACTATTTTATTTTTAAATGAGTCCATTTTTGTCTCTCTCTCTCTCTGCAGAGGTCTATGAGATCTGTGTTTCTGAACTCAGGACAGTCTAACAGAGAGGATTTAAGCAGATGTCACAGAACCCCACAGAGATCTATGGATTTTCCTATAGTGCCTGACTATGCATTTAATTCAGCTTACTCGTGAAAGAGAGATAAGCTTTTATTGTTAGTTACACTAACTTCAGGCCTGCTGACACACTTTTTCAAAGCTGTAGCTGGCTGGTTCTGTTAAGAGAATAGCAGAATATCTCTAAGGCACAGCATGAGGCGCTGATGGTGATAAAATGCATTCCCTTCCACAGAGCAGCTTGAAGATTGCACATTGTCATGACGGCACAAGAGCTGGTTAGAAAATGGTGCTTGTTGTTGACACTCCTGATGGTGGGATGCCCATCAGCATCACTATTCTTGTCCTCACAAAGCAGATGGAGTACTCCAGCTCTGCTTGCTGCATATCTCTGCAGTCTCTGAGGATGGTAGTAGTGAACATAACCAACCCTCGAGGCGTGAAACTGTTAGTGAGTTGAGCAGAAATCAGTCTCCTCATTTCTAAAACATGCATTAAGGAAACCTTTCATTTCTACACAGAGGCCAGATTTTGCTAGAAAACACACGAAATTAAGTAATGGCAAAATAAAATTCCTCCAAATGCCAAGA
This sequence comes from Atrichornis clamosus, assembly GCA_013400975.1. NCBI lineage: Eukaryota > Metazoa > Chordata > Aves > Passeriformes > Menuridae > Atrichornis > Atrichornis clamosus. Next base: position 69,440 of record WBMZ01002282.1, read on the forward strand.
CATTTAAGCAGGACACAGAAGTAAAAACACTTTAGGCAATGAATGTGTTGCTTTGAGGACAAATTCTCCCTTTGATGTAAAGTGCAAATTATGTTCTTGGTATCAGTTCATCCTTCAATGGTATAACAGTAAGCAAACTTAGTGGAATATTAAGAATTATACATCAAAATTTATAAACACATGTTTTGGTTGAAAACACCTGAATGGGCCTTTTTCCTGTGGCATGGATGCACAGCCCTGGACCCCAGCAGAGTGGTGCCGCCCATAATACACCAAATCTGCATGCTTTACAATTACCTAATCTTATGAAAACTGGAAAACTGGCACCTACACAAACATGAGAGTTTTCAAGTGCATTTCAATTCAGGGTTGTTTACCCAATGACTGTAACTGTAGAAATAATTTCATGTTTTATTTAATAATGTACATAACAAATGAAATCATTCTGTGAAAACTGTGAGTTTGCAAAGACAAGGCTGTGGGCTAGACAGCAAAGACATGCGCAGAACTGAAGTGCTTCAATGATTTTTAAATACTCGACTCCTGAAAAAGGATCAATAGGTTTGTGCTGTGTCCTGGGGCTGCTGAAACAGCGTACTGGAAGTGCCTGAGACTGGCAATGCAGAACACCCACTTCACAGAGGCACATAAGCAAGTGCTGAGCACTGAAAATATGAGAAATGTCGTCCCACTCCAGAGGCTAAATCTGGGTCAGGGCTGCCAGAATCCACCATCCTCAATCCTACTCTGAAAAACAGTTCAACATATTGCCTCTTGGTGCAATATTGTGATTATTCATGGTACAGAAAGAAATGCAAGAGTTAAGCCTAGGAATAAGATCTGGGAGACCTGAGCTCTAGACCTTGCTCCAGAGGATGTTTCTGTGTGTGATACAGGAGATGTTAAGCACAAGACCAGACTTTGGAGCTGCCTGGTTCCCTTACAGGTAGGCCTGTGTTATGCCCCCATCTGAATTCCCTCCTTCTCATTCTTGTTCTGGTTTAGATATTAATGTCAAAGGACTGTTAGGAAAGAAAACCCCTTTTTTTATCCCAGTCAAGTCATTTCCTTGCACGAGTAAAAACTGGGGCAAAGTGTGGGGGAAAACCACTCCCTGTAGAGAAACTACAGACCTGTGGCTGACCTGGACATGCTTATGGGAGGAGCTGCAGCCTGCTCTTGGCTCTGAAGCTGAAAGCTGTTCTTGAGGTGTACAAAATTGCTGCTGTGCAGACAGCAGGGATGCCTCAGAGAGCCAGGTAGCCCTGCCTGCTGACGCATCCCATGAACACCCAGGATGGCAGCAGAATGCAAAACTGTAGTTGGAGGAGCTGATTTCACAGAAGAAAGCATTCAGTAATTACAAATAATACAGAATTAGCTACATATGTTTGCTTCAGAACATGTAAAGGACATGGTCTGGAGGCAAGAGGAGAAATAAGATTTCAGTAACAGGCCTTGCATTTTACAAAGCAGCAAGCAGCCCAGTCATGGGACTCAACATATTTAATGGGTAAAATGAGAGAGACCTGTTTAACGAGACTTTGTACAGCACTCTCAAATAATTATGCAGTGCTCCTGGCAGCCAGAAAGATGTGTTTTAACATGTACTTTGGCCTCTCTCACATAGCATATTGCTGCACATTTGTCCTGACAAGCTCTTTTGCTTTACTGTGTCGTAGCTAAACAGATGTGTGGTGCAAGCAGGTTCAATCCCAGATAGCAATTGCAGTGAGGGATTTGGCATTCAACACTTGTAATTGTTCTTTTCTCAGGCCTGCTCTTGCACAGCCCTGAGCACTGACTTCCCAGATTTTAATGCAAGCTGAAAACCCTCAGCCTTTTTTACGATTTGACTTAAAAATAATTTAGACAATCTTGAAATCACCAACCCAAGCTGATGACTAGATTTCCTTCTCCTGATTTCAGGCTTGGGTATTGACTTTTTGCTGATGATCAGATTATTGATTATGTTAGTAAAACTTTCCGCAGTCTAGGATGTACCAATCAGTTATGCTTTTGGAAAATATAATTAAAGGTTGTCACAGCTATTATAAATCTTTGCATTTTAGACACAAATGACATAAATATATAGTTGTTGTTTTGGGGTTTTTTTATTATAGGTGAGGTTATAGGAAAGGTTTTATCATAGGAAAGGGTTCCTGTAATAATGCAATTGAGTGCAATCCACTCTGGCAGTGTTTGTATTCATCCTCTAGTCTAAAATGCTTGAAACGTGGACATACTTATAAATAAAATGTACCTATAAGATAGTACTCATGTCTTTCCCAGTGCATTTGCTGACTTCATTTCGACCGAATGTATGGAAGTAGAGGTATAATAATGTACCTGTGACAGAAACCAGTGTGCTTATAGTACACCTGGCACTCGTGTGGGTAACTGCTTTCCTCAGAGGAGGTCACATAGCTCACACCAAGCCAGGAAACAGCAGGTATACTGCTAAGTGCTTAGCTTTGGTGGAAAAACAATTTAATGGAGAGTAAATGGAATATTAAATATATAATATTTTGTACTGTATAACTTCCATAATTTTCATGCAATGGTTTGGTGATGACAATAATAACTGAACAAATATCTGCCCAATACCTTTCTCTCAACTTGTCTGACAGTCTACAGTTCCTGGGAGTAAATAGTACACCAACGCAAGCTGCAGTTTATGCCAAAGGGATGCTACTATAGGTATCAAGAGTAATAGGGGGTGGGAAAAAGTGGCCAGTGTTCTTTTTTTATTTATATCAGGAATCTGGATAAATTAAAGTGACTTTTGCTGCAGGTTAATGTACAGACAAATATTAAAAAAAAAAAAAATCCAAACAAATGCCCCCCCCACCCTACCCAAAAAAAAAAAAAATCAACCCAAAAACTAACCAATCCACCCTTAACTTCAAAACAGACAGGAAAGAGGATCACCTTGATTTACTCTCACAATACTAACAGTTTGGAAGGCTGCCATACAAGAAGCAGTGGGGAATTTTTGGGGAGTGTATAACTGGCACAACGCTCTGTGCTACCCGTCTCTCTGGACTTTCTTCTGCTAGGGGGCACATTAGAATAGGGGAGGAGGTTAGAGGAGGCATTTCCAGATTCCCAGCTGCATTGCATTTTAGGCAATTTACTTCTGTGAGAACTGGGTATTTCAAAGCACTGAAAGGATGTGGTGCATGTGATATTTCACATCATCCCCCGGGTTACTCCTAAACCAGAGAGCCCTTTGCAAACTGGAATCCACCGTGCTGGGAAGAGCTCCAGGTGGTAAGGACTGGCTTCCCTGCACTTACAGGTCAGACCTGCACTGGCACAGTTCAGTTAGAGCTCACCCTGATGCAGTGGCTCACTTGCCTCATTATTCACAAATTTAAATGTCAAGAACACAAGTGGGCCAGAACGAGCTGGGCATTGCTCTACCCTGCAGATGAAAGGCCATAAAAAAGATGTAGCTGAGCGTGTCCAGACACTCGAGGTCCCAGTAAGGGGACAGGAAATGCTGGTGAAAGCACCAAGACCTGGAAATCAACAGAGTACAGAAGACTGCCCGTGCATGGCGTGCCTGCATCCCAGGCTGGAGGTGGACTGCTCTCCCAGGCCTCAGCTGCCAGACTGGCTGTGAGGTGCTGACTCAGACCGTCAGGCCCCAAACTACTGCTGCTGCAGCACTGCCCAGCAGCCTCACTATATTGTGCCCTTCAGAAGCAGGAGAACCATAGCAGCCTGTTGGCCACAGAAAGCCCCACTGCCATGGACCATAGGTCAGCACAGCACTGGGAAAGGAACTGCTGCCCCACCACACTGTTTTCATTCATCTGCAGCAGGAATTATTCAGACTAGATTCAGCCAGTGGTGACAACCACCCCTGCATCGGCTTCAGCACAGCAATCCCCACTCCAGCAAGACCACCAGGACAGAATGAGCTGGAAAAACCACAATGCAAAAGATGTCTGAAGGTTGTGTGAGCCCTGCACCCTTGACACACTTGCCCCACAGGGAGAAGAGCAGGTTTTTGGTGATGATTAACCAATCTGTAGGTACTATGCATGTCTTTCAAAGTCTTAGTGACATTCCACTACTTAAATCTGGATATTAACATGTGGAACAACCATTACATGTGAACAAAATCACACCTTTTCCCTGGCAGCTAAATACCCAAATACATACTGTGCTCATATATAAATATGTATGTCACTGTATGCCTAATTAATATGTCAAAAACTGGTTGGAACATCTGAGATCTTCCAGGGGGTTTTTTCTGCATTATAAGCCTCTAATGAGTGATTATTCAGCACTGAAATCAAGCAAAAGCTAAAGCAAAAGCTTTTTTACTTCATCAGTTACAAAATGAGGACACAGAAGGGTACAGACAGCAGGTAGACTCCTAGCTCTGAATTCCATTTCTTCCACTTCAGAACATGTTATTAATCACTGTTATCAACACAGATAACCATAGGAGGGACAGCACAAGGCAGTACTTGCTTCTGCAACAGTCTCCTCTGGGATGCTCCAGAGGCAGGTGTATATTTCCTGTAGAAAATCAACCACTTGTGACAGAGTATGGGGGGTGATAATGATAGATATTCTATGACTATAATCAGCATCTTCAAGAAAGGCAGATATGCATCAAGCCTAAACAGAGAGACACATTTTGTCCTGATAGACACCCCTTTGGCTGGGTCAGCCATATTTGAAATCACTAGAAGGACTAGGGACTGGCTGGGGCTCCTGGTCCAGGCTCTTTGATCTTGGTGGCTCTGTCACATGATAAGACCATGAATAATTTGTGTCTCCAAAAATTTTCAACACCTTCTGCAGCTGCTGGCATGAAGGCACAGTGGGTGGTCTGCCCCTCTCCTTCTCCCTTCTCTTCAGCAGCTCTTCCTGGGTATCTCAGCAGTGAGGATGCAGCTTGGCACTGTCCCTGCGAGAACCACAACAAACACCGTCCTTTAAGGATGAAAATTCATCTTTGGGGTGGCAGCATCTACCACCTCCATGAAGGCAATCTGGCTGGCAGATCAGCAACACTGGTGCTTTGCAAACTATTCTCTGCTCCTGATCCTCACATTTGTTTTACCTTCATAGACTGTCCTCTGCCACAAGCAATCTTTTCAACTAGTGTTTCTGTCTTCTGCAGCCATTTTTCAGGGGACCCAGGGGTCTTGGCAGCTGGGGCTGAGCTGAAAGGAGGACAGCAGCAGGGAGAAGTGGAGAAGGAGAGAGTGGATGCAGTGTGCCGTAATTTCAGGAAAGAAGGGTTAGAGGCAATGAGACCTGTGAGGGAGGGGCTCCAAGCAAAAAAGTCCTCATGTCCTTCCCATCAATGCCCCGAGCCTGCCCTGTGTCCCCTGACCCTCTCCTCTGGGATCCCTGTGCCTGCTCCCTGCCTCTGGTTCTGGTCCTTCGTCTGCAGCAGGATGGGTCCCACCTGGCAAACACTGCTGTCAAGTGGTTTTTGGAGGCCGTGGCCCCTTTTACAGTGATTATGTAGTGCTGCAGCTAAGGGTGCTGAACTTTTCACCCCTTTGGTCACTCATTTTTACAAGTCATGACACCATCACACTTTTGCATATTACACGAACAGGGACCTGACCAAGGGGCTTGCTTCCAGTATCAGGGAAAATAAAAGGAGAAATCAATATTCTAAAGGTTAAAACAGTCCTCAAAGGCCAGACACTCAGCAGCTGTAAATCAATGCAGCAGGATTCACTACAGAAAAGCTTATGCTGGTTTAATATCTGGCCTGAAAACAGTTCAAATAACAAAATCGCAGTAACAAGATGGAAAAGAATGATTAGATCATCTCCTCCATCCCTCAGGGCTGGGACACCAGGCTACACTGAGTGCTTTGTGCTGCAGTCAGTAAAGCTGTAGTTGGTTCGGGCTCTGCTAAGGCTTTCCACTTCTGTTTTCCTTGTGCTTCTTCTTTGACAAATGTCTTTTGAGTGAATAATTTATGCTCGGGATATTTAAAGAACAGAAACCTAAATCCTCTCTTTACTGAATTCAAGCAGTGCTAGCCTAGAAGGAAACAGCTGCAATGCCTCATTTCCCAGTCCCTCTTCTCTGCTGACCTGCTCAGGACCTTCACCCCAGCCCAGGAAGAGAATCCTCTCCAGAGGAGGCAGTTATTAGAAGAGTAACCAAAATAATGACCACATTAAGAATGGTTTACTTAACAAGTTAGAGGTCCAGGTGTGCTACAATATGTTTTGGTTCCTTGCACGTTCTATGACAAAGACGAAAGACATGCCATATCCTCAAAAAAAGATCAGAACTGTTCCTGAAAATTTCACATTATCAATTCCTGCTGCTCCAGCCTTGCCTCTCTTTTGAGCACAGATTCCAAATTATGCTGTCTGATGCCATCTGGTGAATCCACAGGGAATGAGTAAACAATACCAAACTGATTTCCCTGTACCAAGGGAACTTGGCTTGCATTCACATTCCCTTGGAGATAAATCATTATCATTCTGATTGCTAAGGCAGATTCCACTAAGAGCAGAAGGAAAGGAAGGGAAGTGATAAAGAGACCTCCTTTTGCAGCAAGAATGTAGTGGAGATCATGGAGACAAGGTGCAATAATAAAAGCAACTGAAGTGATAGGGGCTGCTCTTTTGATGTTCTGGTGAATTGCAAGCCTTGATGTAAGCAAATAGGTCTGCATCTGCTCTGCAGATAAGCACAGGGAGAAAAGTGTGGGTGAAAAATCTACTGATTTTTAATAAGGGTAGGCAGTCTGAGGTACACTGTGTTCTCAGTTAAATTGTCACACAGTAAAAAACAAAACAAAACAAAACAGAGAAACTTGAAAACTAGGTGCAATAGATGTAGAAATTTATGAAATGGGGGAGGGGGGATTTCATTCAACACATCATATATTCTAACTGTTTCCTTTTGTAATTAGACCTCTACGATTGATATTTTTCAATCAACCAAAACCTTGCAATAACATTAGAGTATGAAGGAGACAGAATTTTGGCCCTACAAAGACCTACTAGTGCATGAAAACAGGCACGTCCATAGGTGTCCCATCATGTAACTGGGCAGCTGTAGAGTTTTCAGTAAGTAACGCAGAGCACAGGTATCAGACCACAGGCCTACAAGAGGCAATGGAGCCACAAGGATGAACAGAAATGAGTTCTTACACCTTTTCGGGTGAGGTCACGTACAATTTTTATTCATGCCATGGTTTAAGCCATTAGTGCAGTGCTCAGGGGTGAGGTTCTCTTCCAGCACCTACTGCAGACTTCCTGTCACCTTGGCTCGTGAGTCTCTTTTCCTGTCCTTATCAATTGCATCTGCCTGACAGACCCATCCATGCTGGCCAAGTCTGAGGACAGCCCAGTATGCTCCACTCCTGACCAGCTGCATCTCCCCAGCAAGGCCAGCACATCCCACAGTGCTCAGGAACAGGGATGCATAGAAGAGCTCTCCACAAATGATAAACCCCATGTAGGATACATCCCAAAGCTGTACATCACTATCCTTGCTCACAGCATGTGCAAGAGCCCTTCTTCAGGATGGCTGCCCAAAGCAGCAGATGACAGATTGCTGCTTAGCACAGTGGTCTGCTGTCAGAAGGAGAAGGGTTGTCAGGAATGTCCTACTTAGTGGATGAAAAATGCACCATCTATAGACTCAGGAACTATATGAGTCATTACAGCAGATGCAGAAGGAAACAAAAATAATGTCCCTTAAACTTATTACCATATCATGGGGACAATGAGGAGAAAAAAGAAAAAAAAAAAAAAGAAAGTCATAATGCCCTTTAGGGACAATGCAAGGGTCTACAGGATGACTCTGGGGAGAAAGGACAACCAGAATCATCCTCAAGAGCTAACTCCAGTCAGTTCTGGGGATGACAAACTGCTGGGAAAGAGATGTTTCCTCAGTATACAAAGAGAAAACAATCAGAATGCACCAGTTTTTTAGCTAGCCCAGTGGAAAATTGTAATAACATGAACGAAGTAAAAAACATTTACATGTAGGAATGAAGAATATCCTGTAGACAACTGCAGGACTAATATCCACGAGGGAGCAAAAAAGGTGGATGTGCTAAATCATCAGTTAGCAGATACCATGGAAAGAAATAGGACCCCCAATCTTCCCTCCAGTATTTACTTGCATCTCAAGTGGTGGCAGACAGGGAATCAGTGAAGACAGGCAGGGTGTCTGAGCTCCCATCTCAGAGAGAGATGGAGAAAAGAGGCTGGGATCAGACTCCCATGGGGAGCTGCTGCAGGCGGGGATTTGGCAGCCTGTCCAGACAAGTCCTGTGAAGGGAGAGGAGAGTTTTAATGTTTTACTCTGGTTTTTGTTTGTTTTTAAACACCAACAACATTTTCCAGTGATTATACTCGTGTTTGCACTCATTAGCAGCTGTTAATACAGCGTCTTTACCGTGATACTTGTGGATTCCTAACACACTGGTGGTACAGCAGAAACTTCCTCGGCCGCAGGGTGTTTGGTTTGTGCAATTCGTTTTAGGAAATCTCTCTGGATATTCCCAGGTTTTGTACAGAGTTGGCTTTATTGGTGGTTATCTCCACAGTTCAAACCCCTCTTTGCTTTTGATATGTTCTTGTGGCTCTGCTTCATAACAGTCAAAGGCCAGCTGCGAAACAAAAGGAACTTCTGAGATCAAAAAGCTTCCAGCTAATATGTGACCTAGACCTGTGACAGGCTTACCTTGAGAAAAAATCTGCTTCCGAATTTTTTTAATGAGGATGAAGTGTTAAGGATGTAACTTATATGTATATGTATAAATACATACACACACAAACACACATATATATATATATATTTGGGCTTTTTCCTCATGTGTTGACAGCCTTGTTTTTATAACAGCTCTTCCAAATAGAAGAACCCACGTGTTAGCTATTTGTGATTCACTTTGGGCTCTGGGCATCACCATGACCTGCTAACACCTTCCTAAGCATAACTATCTTTGGTAATTCTTGTGGATTCCTATCTGTTTATCTGTTAGGTCATATTTTCTATTTTAATTTTAGTTAAAACATAATTGATACTGAGTCGATACGTTTTGTAATACAGTGTTTCACCACCCCTCCTCCCCAACATGGCATTTATATACCTAGGGACGCCTTTCAGTTAATTCTTCCAGAAAGAGAAAGAGCAAGGTTCACACTTCTTCCAAGGCTTTGTCGGTGCGGTCTGTCTGGCTACACAACAGAGACAGGCTGCGAGCTACTCTGCAAAAATAAATTAGAGGCAAGCACGGCTTAAACACAGGGGCGGCTTCTCCGCTCTCCTGCCGCCCGCCCGACCTCCCGGCTGCGCTCGCCGGCGGCGGGGGCTCTGGGCGGGCCGGCGGCGGGCTGGGCTCCTTGCGGCGGCACCGGGGAACACGGCGGCACGGGAAGGACAGGAGCTTCCCCCTGCCTGCCCGGGGCCTGCAGGCATGGATGGGCATAGCCCTCCCTGCTCTGCAGAGTGCTCTGGGAATTCAGGCCGAGGCTGAGAATTCCTAATCTCAAAGGAAAGAATTTGGTGCAGAACATGCATAACCATTAACCTAAAGTGCCATGGCAAACTGCCTGTTCTCATGCAAGGAGGCAGGTAACACAACCTTCAGGTACATGCCAATGCCCTCCTAAAGGGAGGACAATGCCACTGTTATCAGCCTCTCCTCTCCTATTCTTTTTCATAGCTGAAGGTTAAGCCCTGATGCTTACACAAACCATAGCCACAGCGGAAGACTCTTTTTCCGTCGGATCCCTCATAGCACCGTCGTCTAGTTTAAAAGCTTCATTAAAATTCAGACTTCCACTCCTACCTGATTATTCCAGCAGCGATCCGCAGGAGGTCTGACAAGACCCAGGCAGGTGGCAATCCCTGTCACATGCGGTAGTTTCCAAGCCGCCTTTTTGGAAAGTGGCCAAGACCAGCAGCAGAAGCACCGAAATTCAGAAAATAACAAATATAACAAAAGATACTTCGGGGAGGTGGTGTGGGGAGCAGAAGTGCCAGCTTTCAGACAATCCAGAAGCTGTTCTGAGTGGCCTTCTGGGCAATTCACACACTGGAGATGCCACGGAACTCATTCACCCCTGAGCTTGACCTCTCACATAGATTAAGCTCTTGGAAAGGAAAAAAAGAAATCTCCCTACCCTTCTCCACAGACTCCTTACACCTCTGCACGGTAGCCAACCAAAACCAGCACAACATAGAGCACATCTGCCTTGGAGATCTTTCTTTCTCATTTTGGCTCCAGACGAAACACGTTTCGCAAATGAAAGGGCACTTCATCAGGCTTACAGCACATCTCGGAGAAAATTCAAAGTTTCTATGTTGAACCGTTGTTTCAAAAACAAAACCCTCAAAACCAAAATGTTATACGTTATAAATGGTAGGAAAAGCTGCTTTTTGCCACATCCTGCCTTCATGAAAATGGAAAAGCCAAGAGCAGTATTTTCTGCGTGCTGCAGTGCATCCTTGTTTAACAGTTTAAGCTTCGTATAAAAACCATTTTATCCTTCTGTAACTGACTCTGGACTCACTAAGCATGCAATAAATTAAAAATATATTTATTAGTAAATGACCATATTCATTCATAAGAAACATACTTATGGATCTCGTCTGAAAGGGTTAAAGTGATAGGCTGCTTACCACTTACTATCAATTTGCGTAGTTAACCCAGTGGGGACTGAGGAGTCAGGCTGGGAGTTGCTGTATGTTTGCAGTGTACATCTAGAATGGAAGCCTGATATTGTGTAACATAAATGGAGATGGAGTAGTGCAGAATACTTACTTTAAGTATGGACTTTATCCTATTTGAGTAAAAAGGATCAAGAATGTTTATAAATACATCATTGAGAGCAAATATTTTAGACTCCACCATAACAGGTTAGCAATAAGGAAGAGATTTCTGTAATGTTAATTCTGATTTAAGCAGTAACTGTATGAATGCTGAGGAAAATTAAATTGTACCAAAATACTTTGCATGTGGACAAGTCATTCTTAACATTTTATGGTGCTGCATAAAGGGTAAATAATATCATAATGTAACTGCTTTCTACAAAACTTGATTATACATAATTTCTCCCATTTTATTATTGTGCTGGTTTATGCCGACAAGTTCCCAAAGGAGCAGCTTAGTTAGCAGAAGGCATTGGTTCCTGAGTTCAGACTGCATCTTCCCACTATTAACATTTCACTTGAGATATTAAAATGTTTCTGAAAACTGGCAGTGGGGCAACATACCTTCATCCTGGGAAGGGAACATTATAAGGCATTTGCTGCTGTTAGCATCAATTCCATTTACAAGGTTGTAGTGCATGGGAAAATTTTATGCATTACTAATGAATAACAACTTCTGAAAGATGGAAAATTAATTTGATAAGAAGCCACCCAAACCCTTGCAGAGCAGGAAAAAGGCATCCAGGAGGAATGCATAAACAGGATGGCTGAGTCGGCAGGGTGAAGCAGGAGGGCTATCAGTGAAACACTTTGACTTTCCGAGGAGAGGCTCCTCAGGGAACAGCTTCCCTGGGCCCTGAATGCCACAACATCAGCAGAGCACTGATTTCACATCCAGCTTCAATTTCTGGCCTTCTGTGTATGGCCCTACTCACATCCCTACAGCAGTAGTAGGTCTGGCAGGAAGGTACTGAGAGCTTCAGACCTCCCTAATTAGCTCCTTAGTCATCACAGCCCTTGATCTTTCTAGTATGGCCTGTCTTCCTTGTACTAATCCATGAAATCAAGAGAAGTGCTGACAAAAGTATAATTACTTGGGCTGTTGTTTTACGATATGGAGCATTTGGTGGCAATACTGCCTGAAGGTGTTCCTGTTCCCCTCACCTGCCCACTGCTTGCTTCTGGTGGGGAGACCACTCCAGCAGGCTTGCTGCAAGTTGCTTGAGGAAATGTCCCAGCTTTAAAAAAACCCAAAACCTGCAGACAAACAGACACCACACCTGAGACAGATCCATGCGTATGCAGTGGAGAGAGTAGGAATGACAGCTGATTTCAGGGGAGAGATCCAGAAGCAGAGCTGCCTCAACCTTGGATCCTCGCCAAACACTTGGTAGCCTCATACACGTGAATGTTCAGGGAGATTTTTCCTCCAGCAGGAACTCACAGTAATTTATATGCCAGGAGGCAGCCGTGGCTAGCAATAAAATTGCTACCAAATGTGATAATACTTCCGTTAGGTAAGACGCATTTGCATCTGGGTTCAGCTACAATAGCTTTATGTCTAAAGAGTTATCAATCAGTGCTCCTTCCTTTTTATTCTGCACTCTCAATTCTGATTGGTAATTTTGTGTCTGAGGTTAGAGAAAAATTTATTGTTCTTTCTTCCTAATACCATTAAAGATTTGTCATTTTGGCTTTGTGAGATCCTTTATTTAATCAAAAAGGAAAATAAGGGATTTTATTTCTACAAAGACTAGCAGGAGGCATGAGCTGGTATTACCAAGCTTTGAGAACAGTTGCTATCAGGAAAATTATTCTCCAGATGGAGGCTGAGGGCAGTGACCACGGTGAACTGAACTGCGACATGTAATTTCATTACTTTGGCTGGGCTAAGCTGCCTAAGCTTATTGCTGCCTTCAGCAATGGAGCACGTTGGCTGGCAGCCACACTGGAGGGATGTAAAAGGCTTGAGGGTTGCTACAGTTTCCTCAAGTGCCTAAAAAGTGTCCAAGGCGTCATTAGCTAACCGTCTCTCAGTTTAAACAGATCACACACTGCTGTGATCTGAAAACTTGCTGATTAGGCATCACTGCTGCTATAGACTAGATCTTGTAGAATTACCACGCTTACAGGAAATCTGTTTGATTCCCACACGTGTTTGGTTTTCAGACTTACAGGCTCCATGGTGGTGTAGGGGCATAAAACAAAAACCAAACCCATCATTCATTCCCTTGAGATCCGTGCTGCATTGTTTTACTGTATGCAATCCTTTGTTGTTCATGAAGCTATATGTACCAGTTCAGCGTTTCTTCTCCTTCCTGGTTCTCTGAAAGTAAGAGAGTAAGATGTAAGTAACAATCCTGCATGGTAGGTATGTATATCTGTCTGTAAACATTTATGTGTGACTTTCATGTCTGTGAATTGTGCTGGACAGACAATCATGAAAACTTGACAGCCTCTCCTTCAAAGCAGAACTGTACTAAGCAATTACATGCACTTTGAATACCAGCCGGACAAGCTTCCCACACCATAAAATACTGTATTTAATTTTGAACCTGGAGGAGTTGCATCCTGTCATCTTCACTCTGCTTTCAAATAAGATTACTTGTACTCTGCTCCAGGAAAAAACCATGATGCTTATCATTTGTGCTAGCTGCAGGAAACCCTGCCTGAAATTCACTGACCTCTGTGAAACACAGGATAAGACTGAATGATCAATCATCTTTAATCATTAAAACCTACCAACAGAAAGAGGTAAGTGCACAGCTCCCTGTGATACTACCTGTTCTGTTATCTGTGGCAGAAGCCCTAGTACATAAGTATCTGAGCTTTCTAAGCTACCTCATAAAATCCTGCATTTATCACAGGTGTCAGTACTGGGTGTAACTAAACCAGCACGGAGAGTGGTTTAACAACATGTATAAACAAGACCAAGCAATGCAAATCACAGTTCCTGCAATTCATTTTGAACTCTTCTTAGAACAGGGAGGAGCGATACATAGTAAAGGATGAAAATCATAATTTTTCCCCTTTTATAGCTTTTACTTCTCGTTAATTAATTCATACTGTGAATTAGTTCTGGTTGGTGGATACATTTAGATGTTTTGTGAATCTGAGAGCATGTCCTACCTCCATTCAGATTATGAAACAAGCTCAACAAACATGCCTATTGACTGGATATCTGTATTGCATTTGGTCGAGAAATCTGACCCCATAAAGGTCACTTGGATGCCTGAGTACAGGAAGAAGGAAGGTGGAAGTGTAGAGGCCCATACACTGCACAAGGGCTGTCAAGAGGCAGGAGTTGTGGACAGCTCTTTTGCCCCACTGTACAACTTGCTACTCCACCCATTACTGACAGCAATGTGTTTACTTTAACTCAAGGCATATACCTGAGCTCAGTCAGCTTCAAATTATCATTAATCAGCATGCCAAAACTACCCTAAAGTCTTCATGTACTCCTTGCTGTAAGCCAGTCAGCTGGGCTCACTGCAGTACCCAGGAAAAAAAATCTTGTGTGATTTAATTTCCTTGGTCTGAAACATCAAAGGGAGTGTTAACTATGTGGACAAAAATCCTATTCTGATTTATCAGGATTTAAATACATGTTTTTAAATTGCTATTTGTCTTTTGTCCCAAGTATATTTCCCGCTAGCCACTAGAAGACCAATTCCTTCTGAAGTGCTGGCTACACCAGTTTGTCATAAATTGGCTGGAAACTGGCCAAGAATTACCAGTAAAGCGCAGAATACAATAGAGGAGGAATTGGCAAAATTAAGGAAAAAATGGTGAACGTTCTAAATCATTTCATTTTCTTGTGTCATTTCCTTCTGTGTGAAACCTGTGTGAAGAAGGGTGCATTTGTGCAGATTTTCACAAATCTTGCTGAGAAGGGTGGTGTTACCTGGGAGGAACATGTTGTACTACACATCTGCACTTTTTGCCAGAGATTAAGTAATTTGCCCTGAAACTTCGTTCCTCCATATCAGGTCAGGATTTTGCTCAACTTGCTCTGGTGCCAAGTTAAGCTTACAGCACACTGCAGACACTTGGGTAAAGGGGAGAGAGGTGATGACATTGAGGGGCAGACGGGTCTCCCTTGCACCCACAAAATGCAGCATGGCATATCTTGCAGTATCCCGTCATCAAATTCAGTTGATGATCAGAGAGCTGGGAACAGATGAGACCATCCTACAGAAAATCTTGGCCAGTCTACGGTTTGAAAACCATGAAGAGGAGTGTCTTTCACTACTGAACAGATAAGCAACTGCCATTACAAGGCCCAGAAAATGACCTTGCATAAATTCTGCTATTTGCCTTCTCCATTTATTTGAAAACAAAGTAATTGGCAAAACTCAAAAAGAACATAAGATAATAATACCTCACAACTAGGACATGGTATTAATAGGCTTGCAATCCCTCAGAACAGCAGCTGGTTATCCCATTTTTAAATGCTTTAAATAAGTGCATTGCACGAAACTTTAATGATACATGGTACAAGTGCATACTGTGCCACCAGTCCACTGCACTGAGATTGGAGATAATGTTGCTTCTCAGCTTGACCTACTGTACCACTTGCACTGTTTTCCCCAGCTCCTACCACTGGTAATTTCCTGCACAGGTGAGCAGTCCCAGCCTGCATTTTGAATCTGTATTTAGTCTTTGGAAGATCTATCACTTAGATTTGTGAAAGTATCTGTTATTCTTGCAAAAAAAGCAGGGAACTTAACGTGTTTGTATTTGGGTTTGGCCTACTTTTTCTTTGCTTCACACAGAGAATCATGGGCAGCTCTTTGGATGCCATTTGCCTTTTTGAGGTCACATACTATCTAATAATTTCATACTACCAGACTTCCTTGGCTGTCATGCATAAAATGATTTCCAAGTGACTAACTTGCAGACAAACAAATGAGGTTGGGCTCTGGACCAGCTATGGGAGCACCAGCCAGGGAGTCTGGCGCTGTGTGTGTCTTTGCCTCAAAATGACGGGATTTCATGCAGAAAGAAGGCAGGAGGATCTGCATGAAGTGTGACAGTGACCAGAAGGGACCGATATGATACTGATCCCTAAAATCCATTCAGACAGTCTTTGACTGAGCTATTTATTCAGCTGCAAGGTCAAAGAAAAAGTGAACACCAAAAGCAATAAATACCATTTTCTTATCCTTTGTTGTAGGGTCACGTACTTTTTTCCAATAAAGGAGTGTACACAATAGATATAGACTGAATACACAATACAAGCAGACTACCAGTGACTCTCAAAAGCATTGCTTTAAAATGACTGCCCCTAGGCATATCACTCAACGGATCCCAGAAGCTGGAAAATCCAGGCCTGCCCTAACACTGAACACGGATAACAACCAGAAACAACAGGCCTTGAAAGCAACTTCAAAACACTAGGAAGTCTGGGAGTGAACTTTCTTTATTGCTCCTAATTACAGAATATTTCTTATCTTTCTCTTTATCTCAGTGGAAAAACATATTTTAAATGTGAGAAACATATAAATAACAGACCCAGCTGAGTCATTAAATTTTTCTAATGTTTTTTCTCTGATCTTTATTTTCTCTACCTCTTTTTTATTCTTTATCTTGGCTATTTCTTAATAAAGATGCTTGCCTTCTGCTTGACTTTTCTTTATTTTCATTCCCAAAGCCAAAACAAAGAATAATGGCTATCACCTGATAAGGTTCTTCATAATTCCTTTGTTGACATTTTTCTTAGCCTTTTTCTTACCTCTCTTATCCTAAAATAATTAGTAACTTAAAGCCTTAATCAAATAAAAACAAAGAGTAAATACTACGTAGCCCCACCTTCTAGTTTACTCCTGAGGCTAGTATCTCTAGCTTTATAAGCGATACCTGATTGAATATATAACAGAGTTGGGGTGCCTCAGCAACGAGGTTTAAGAGAGAGGTTCCACTTTTGTCCAGAACATAAGCCCAAATGTGCAGTACAGCCCTCCCACGCTCCTTCCTGCCTCTCCTTTATGCCAGTGGCCACGCCGTGCAGAGGGAAGAGAGAAACAGCTGTTTGGGTAACAAATCACTTTAATGTCACATACAAGCATGTAGAACCTGAATCAGAGCTAGCAGCTTTACTTAACAGTTTCGGCAGGCTCAGCACAGGTACATCGGGTACCAGGGCCCAGCTCACGGACAGCAGTGTGCCAAGTGACCACACCCCGCATCTCTAACACAACGTGCCACATGGTTGTGACACACTGTCACGAGATCATGAGATGTAAATCCGAGTGACCAGGAGACTTTTATTTTCATCGTTTCCTATCTATCATGCTCTATTACCCCGAAGACAACTAAGAATTTTGGACACCTCCTTTCTTGCTCTAGAAGTTTCCTCGATATTAAAGTGTTGCCTATATAACACCAAAAATCCAATAGAGAACTTGTCCCCAGACAAATGGTTAATCAAATTGCTTCATCTGTAATTGAATATAATTTTTTTAGTATTAATTAACAAAAATTAATTTTCAAAATGAGCAGACCATCAGGATAAAACTTTTGGCTACTGGATAAAAATTTTGCCTAACTTGATAATTTTAAGTACAAAATCAGTATTTAATCACAGTAACCAAATCTCTTTCCTCTTGTTTTTATGTTTACCAATGGAGAATTTTCAGGATTATATGAAAATAAATCTCAACTTGCTCTACTATAAAACTTTTGTCTCCTCTTCTTCCAAACCTTTTTTTAAAAAATTATTTATTTATTTAATTTCCCTGTAAGGTCTGGCAGTTCTGGAGAAACATGAAAAAAGAACTTCTAAGAAGGTGCCTGTTTTAGACAGATAAAAGACATCTTTTCCTGATAGCCATACCACTCAATGTACACTAAATGCAGTAAGTCCTTGCATTTGTTCCCTTTCTGGGGAGACAGAAAGATACAAATGTGAATTTTGATATTGTGCGTTTTTACTTACTTAGATTGTTACCCAAGTTTTAGAGAAGCTATAAAATGTTCCCAATTTCTGCATGCTTAAAATGACCTTTTAAAATGGTCTTTGTCAGTCTCTTGTCAAACACTATCCTTGGTCCCTTTCATCCTATCTTTTATTTTTCCTTTTGTTATTCTCTGGAACAGAGCTCTGTGTTTCCAAGAGGGTTTTGATAGTTGCAAATTGCTGATATCAGTGTAGAAAAGCCCATCCTTTCCTGTACTGCATGTCCTTTTATTTAATTTATAATATTGAGACAATTGGATCCTTTGTTTTCGTTCTCCATATAAAGTAACAGAAACCTAATAGGAGCAACCAGTGGAAAGTAAAACCTTACTGTAGGGCAGGAAAAAAATGTCCCTGTAACATCACACTGGGAAATCGTGACCTGGATTAGCTTCAGTCAAAGGGGTGGTTATTAGGGCAACTTAGTTCAAGAAGCAAGTTACATCAGGTTTTTGCATTCTTTGGGAGTGAGAAGGACAAGGGATGCCAGCACAAAAAAACAAAAGAAAAAAAAAAGGAGAAAAAAAAATGTCACAGAAGGAGAGGAAAGAAGTCTGCTTTAACCTTTTATTCAGAGCATATTTCCTCTGCTGACTTCTCATTTTGCAGGTTCATGGTTGTCTGAGGGTTGACAGGAATCAACTGGCTTGTGCATTACTTGAGATAGATGAAATTATGAGATACATGTTTTAACATTAATACTATTTTTCCATCAAGATTCAAACTTGGGAGTCTACAGGTTTTAGCTGGGTAATTCAGCAGAAATTACTGACATTGGTACAAGTCAAAGGACTCCACCAGTTTTGTGATCCTCTCCAAGTAAACTGGTGTGTATGGAAAGTAATTGAATTGAAACGCTGTGCTGAATGATAAAAAGCCAAACTCTTCACTCACTACTGTGGTCACACATCCCCCTGCTCCCAGGCCACACTATGAGCTGAGAAATGTTTACATAAAGGACACAAAGTCTGTGGTTACCGTCTTTTACAATCAAGTTTGTCTCCAGAAAAATCCGTTATAATTCCAATTCTTAATTTGTTTTTGTCAATTGTGATATACAATTATTAGTCTATAAAAAGAAGTATGAAAAATATGAAGAAGTCATAAAATATGGTAAAAGTGCAGGCAATAAAAATGTAGGGTTCATATAGTAAGAATGCAAGCTTAGGATAAAGTTTATAAATGTCTCAATCCATTACTGCCAAACTGTACATTTGCTTTTCCTGTGTTAACAACAGAACACCTTTGTTACCTCTCTGGTTTCATATTTATTCATGACTAGCACAGTTATTCCAAATCAATAGTTTGATATTGATATTATACATGTGAAAAACATGTAATGGGAAATAATTCCTGTGATTGGTGATGACTCCATTAAAAAAAAGTAATTAATTTGATCTTTTTGGAAATGTAAGTGCATTTTCAAAAAACCTAAAAACAATATATTGAGTTTTTGTTTCTTCATTATTCTTAACGTACTACATTATTAATGTTGACCTTGTCCCTTGAGGGAGGCACTGCTGACACCTTTTTTATTATTTTTCTCATTAATAAACATGTGCCTCCTCCACTAGCCCATGCACTTCTTTCACTAAGTAGAGTGGATAAAGTGTCTTTTATCATTCATTTATTATTCATTGATGGTTGATTCTAAGTCTTTCCATGCCATCTTTCTACAAAAAGTCCACTGGAATCGTTAGTTTCTTAATTTTGTACCCATGCACATAACTTAGCTGTTTGAATAAGAATTACAGGCTCCATGTTTGGACACTGATAAGGGAAAATAATGAACACAAAATATTTGAGTTGTTGCTATTTTGTCTAGTATCAAAGCATATTAGCAATGTAACTTGATAGTAATATCTCATTTTAAAAAACAAATGCTGATACAGTACCAGCATGAGGGGAATCCCTACCACTTTTGCCATCCTTCCCTAAATTCACCATGTCCCTTTACCCCTTTAGCAAACTTTCTAACAACAGGCTTTGAAGTGAAATTTAACAGAGACTGGACTGCAGATAACTCCATCGGTTAGATACTAACCTACAATGTAGCTCCACTAAATCTGTTGTTTCAGATTAGGAAATAAAAAGAAAAGAAAAATATCATCTGTGACCTTTATGATGTTCTTAGCCACTAGATCCACCAAAGGCAGAGAAAAAGCCCTTCCTCTGCCATGTCATCCAGCCATGCACTTCCCCTGCACTACATCACGTAAATGCAGATGTCTGTATAGCACTTAACTTAGCTCCCTCTTCTTCTGTCTTAGACATACAAACATGGTAAGTACAGGGACAGTTTTAAAGTCTCAGAGTATATCCTCTACATAATTGCCATGTTTATCCATAATGATATAGGAAGTGTTCAGTCCAAAAAAACCCAAAAACCCCCAAGGTTAGGAGATAACACCCCTTGACTATTATAATTTAGTTTCATTGCCTCTGTAATTGCAAAAGTGAAGGCATTGCATTTTCTCTGCCTGATGGGGAAGATACAAAAGTAAAAGGTCAAGGCTTTACCCGTCTGTGGTTCTGCCACTGACTTACTGTATAATCTTGCACAAATCACTTTGAGCTGTTGTGTATCAGGTTTCTAGCTAGGATAGTTAATGGCATCTTCCTGCCCTGCAAATAATTTTAGGTCTATGTCAATTCTGGTAGTTTAATAATGTTAATCAACATTAATTTATTAGGCACTGCTTTTAGATACCCTTTGTGTGCCTATTTTTCTGTATTAATGTTTCCAAAACTGTTTTTATTGTCATTACTGCAAAATGCATTTAAAATCTTTATTTTTATTATGTTATTTTCCCACAATTGTTACTGAAAAGGGCTTTGTTTTTCAGCAATGTGTGTTGTTTCCCTCTAATGCCAGCTTATGCCAATGATAAGTGATCTGAAAAGTCATGCCATCATGGCAGTATAAAGGTATAGCTTGAAACTTTGACTTTATTCAGAATTGTTCACAGTTGCATTCATTCAACCCAACTATTTATTCTTTTATCCTCTCATCCATTCATTCCCTCACGTACTCTGCTACTGACCTATTCCCTGCATTATATATCGGCTTGCAAACCTCCGGGCACATTCACTGCCCTTTTCACTGACTTAGTAAAAACCTACCACCTGTTCACTCACTCATGGAGAGATCTGTCCTCAGTCTCAGACCTGATTCTGAGCCAGTTTTGGTCTCCTCTCATTCCCTACCCTCCTCCTGTATCTTCTACTCTGCAGCTTATTTGTTCCTGAGTTTAATTAAGGACTGCAGGTTTAAGAGCAGCTTCAGTTGTTGCAGCTTTAACTGCTTTTCTTGCTTTATTGCCTTTTTTTTTTTCCTGGCACAGATTTCATGCAGCTTGCCTAGACTTAAAACACCCATGTGTATATTCAACCCTCAACATGTTGTCTGAACTAGGTGCATTATGACTGAGGCAGTCCTTACATATTACTACTTCACAGAAAGCATTATATGTCCTTTTGAAGAATAGACTTTATTATGTTTATAGCAAAGGTTTTTAAAAGCATGTTTCCTCCACGTCCTTGGAATACCCATTACAGATGTGGACATGTATTAATAATTGTTCATTATATGATCTCATTGCCACAGCATGCAGCATTTGGAAGAGGATAATCTTTTTGAGGAGAACAAAATCAGTTATAATTATTGCAAGGACCAGTGTCTTTAGCCCTACACCACTAGTTCATGTACAATCCAGACTAACATTACAGACCTCTGGAAAACCTCTCAGATTTGTGTTGGAGGCCATTTGTTTTTAAGCCCTCTGAAAGACACAACTTATAATTGGAACTGATAGGAATTTTCAGTGGTGCAATTTATGGTACCAGCTCTATGTTCCCAACACTGTTATCAGTGTTTCCTTTGTCTCAACAAACCCCATTTAGTAGCATATTTTACTTGAAAGAAAGTCCTGAGTGTGACTGAGAATCTGGCATTTGACAAGGTACAAATATCAATTCCTTGTTTTACCTCCAACCTTCCAGTCTGCAAGACTTTGCATGTTTTGCTGAGAATGGAGATTGAAAACTACATCATACAAATGAACAATATAATTCTTAGAGGTAATGAAATCTAACATGGGTAGAGTCAGAAGTAATGGAAATTTTGTGTTGGTGATAGCCTTTGCTCCAGTTCCTTTGTGGCCCTCTGGGTTTTTGGAAGTTTGTGCAGACTGCAAGCTAAGTTGGGAAAACAGACAAAATCCCTGTAATTTTCCTATTTGGAGCTAAGAACTGCCCAAGCCTAGGCTTTGTAAAATGAGAGATTAAAAAAAGCATCTTTGTTTTCTTCCCTTGGAATATCATTTCATATTTGTATCCTTCAGGAGATGCTTAAAGTCTTGTTTACACTAGGGAAGTTTCGCTTGCTTTTTAATACCAGCAGTTGGTCCCAGAGGAAATGCAGCTTAATCTTCTGCTTGGTATAAATCTGGTATAAATTGCAGCAATTGCCCAAATAAAATATGATAAGGATTTTTTATTCTGCTATTGTATTTGCACCGAGGATTTTCTGGCATGGGTTCATTTGATCCTTTTTTATGCTGTTGTAAGACTCAGGTAAATCATCAGAAGTGGTTCTCCCCCTTCCTGGCAGACTATGGCTTCTCAGCCCCTCCTGCTCCCCACTGCTGTTGTCTTCCAGAGCTAGGTATGACTACTTTCTTCTCCATGCTTCATTTCCAATGTTTTGATGGTGTATGACTCTATTTGATGTCAATGGTGTGATGGGCACTGGTGGCCAAATGTTACACTTGCCTAAGTTAAATTATCATTTTGAAAATGTAATGCAGGAAGTTTATTTCTCAGTGTTTTCCAGACAACAGACTATTCGCTGGCGATGCTCCTATCCTCTTTCAAACTCTGTTTTATAGACCCTGAAATATCAAGGTTGCCTTGCATCTAAACTTTCTTCATCTGAGGTTACCAGCATGTCTTCATGCCTTTAAGAGGCTCAATTTCCTCAATGATTTCTTCTTGACAGTATTTCTTATCAATAGCTAATGTGAATTATTAGAAATTGACTGTCATATTATTGTAACAATACAATGTTGTGTAATGCTGGAATTTAAAGGTCAGCCAGTAAAGCAAGTGTCTATACCTGACAAAATAAGTATTTTGTTCTGTCTTGCTTAAATGACTCCTGCTAACCAAGCTATGGCAAGCTCACGACACTGGTATCACCTGTTCCACAGCAATAAAAAACTCCAAAACAAACCTAAATCCAGAAACAAACACCCATCTGTTGGTCCATGTCATTCATCCAAACAGTCACATCAGGCGTGCACAGACATGATGGTAATCAATAACTCAACAGTGACTCAGCAGAAGGATTCCGGGTGATATCTGTGCATTTACTGACCTATTTTCTTTCCTCCTTTTATATACCGCCAAGCAGTCGCCTAGGCGAGCCTGTGCTTTAAGGTGCAGTAATTCCAGTAATGTTTGCTTGCGATATAAGTTATTCCATTCCCATGGTGCTGAGAGGCTGCATCCCAGGTGCGGTGTGCTCTGTGGTCTGTGGCGAGAGGATTCATCCTGCCCGAGACGAAAAGGCGGAGGAGGAGCAGGGGAATGCGACAAGTGGCACTAGGTGCGCAGAGCCGCGGCGGCTCCTGCACAGCCTAGCTGAACTGCGGGACACCGCACCTGCTTTCGGCAGAGGCGCCTCGGAGCCTTCCCAAGCCGCGCAGCCCCAGGTGGCGCGGGAGGAGCCGCTCCGCCGGGGCCGTGACGGGGGTAATGTCACACGGCGCCGTTGCCGCTCCGGCCGCCCCGCGGGGACGCTGCCGTTAACGGCGGATGCGCGGGGAAGGGACGAGCGACACTGGGGACAAGGCGGCTCCGGCACCCTGCCCGACCCCCGGGAACGAGGGCAGAAGCCGCCCCCAGCGCCGCTTAGCCGCCATACTGCGAGGCGACCCAAACTTGTTACACACGAGCACCAACTCCTCCTCCTCCTGCCCCTCCCGCCACGGCCGCCGCCGCCCTGCCCTCGCTGGCGCGGGGAGGAGGGGGCTGCGCCGACCCAGCCCCGGCCGCGGGGAAGGCGCCGAGGCGGGCGGGGACAGTGCGAGGGGAGCGCCGCAGACCCCCGCAGGTAGGAGCGCCCGGCGGGGCGGGCTGTGCGCCGGCCGAGGGAGGAGGAGACGACGACGGCGGCGGGGGGCGGGCGGAGGGAGCAGGAGGCGGCGGTGAGGGAGCGGTCTGCGCTGAGGCAGCGACTGTTCGTGCCCGCAGCGCCTTCTCCCGCAAAGGTGGGTGCGGGGCTGGGGGACCCGGGGAGGGAAAGCGGGCGGTGCCGCCGCACCTGCGGAGCTCAGCCGGTCCTGCCGCCTGACGGGACTCGGGCCGCCGCTGGGTTCGAGCGGCGGGCGAGGGCGCTGGCAGCCCCCGCCTGCGATGCGGCCGGAGCGAGGCGGAGAGGAGGAGCCTCCCGCAGCAGCAAATAAGCGAGGGCTGCCAGGTTTATAAATCTGCTTTTCCTCCCACCGCCTCCGAGCCCCGCTGACTCCGGCGGGAGCGACCGCCAGCCCGCGGGTTGCGGCGCTGCCAGGTGCGTGCCCAGGGCGGCGGCCGGGCCCTCGCTGCCCTTGCTGGCTGCACCTGCCGCGAAGACGGGGGGTAGGGGACGCTTCCAGGGGTGGCGAGGATGGATGCGAGGCATTTTCGCCGAACTGGGAAGCGGTCGGTTTCCAAGGGCCAGCAGCCCAGGTTGCCAGGAGTGCGTCTGGGCGCTTCGGGGAGGCCGCTGTGTGCTGAGAACCGCCGTCCCTCATTCACTGAAGAGCAGGACGCGGTACTGGGTGCTCACTGTTGGGTAACCGGCTGCATGTGTTCTGAAGAGCTGTTATGTGCTGTTTTATTTTTCAGTTGTCAGAAGAGTTTAAATTAGGTCGCCACAGAGGTGCCGAGTTTGCAAGGTACGGGTGAAGTGAGAGTTTTCTGTCCCCATTTGTCCGTCAGCTAATCCTGTGGGGATGTCTTCATTGCTTCCCGGAGGTGTGAGCTGTTCCATGGTGTTTTCTGCGTATACAAAACTACGCATCATGGGCGTTTAAGGGAGAAGGATTGAGTGGATGAATGCAGCCGTGGTAACTTCATTGTTGTAGCTCCTTTCTATTACGTGACTGCTTTTAGCAGGGAGTGGAACAGGAGCTTGATCCTGCGCTGGTGTGGGAGGGAACCTGGTGTATCTGTAGGTTGAAGGGCGTTTTCAAGTCTGCTCTATGGTTTAATGCTGAAACATTTTCCTGTCTTCATTCATGTCTTTATTATCATGTACCTCTTGTGAGGAGTTAATTCGGCTGAAAAATGTGAAACATCATCTTTAAGTCTGTGGCACCTGAGTATTACTAGTAGCTCTGGAAATCTGTGTAGTATTAAAGCCTCTTTAAAAAAAAAAAAGCTAAATTCTTGCAGTAATTAGCAATAGTCTGTATTGCATTTAGTGCAGCAATAGCAATAGTTGACTGCTTTATGCCCATCAGGCTCAGAAATAGCTACTGATCTCATACTCCTTTTTGGATACCTGTATGGAGGTTTTGTTAGAGAACTGTTTAATGACTTCTTTTATTAGAAAGAGTGCGCGCTCAGGCAGTTACGCAAGTGCGCCTAAAGGAAGCTGTGCTGGCTGCGTGGATGGCGAATGTGGAGGCCGTGCCGGAGTGGGAGTATCATTTACAAACTGTGTTAGAAAGGGGCATTGTAAGAGAACTGATTAGCTCATGTAGGGTGAAACGCTGTACATACCACGTTCCCTGCTGTGCAGGGAAGAGTGTTAGTGCAGTGTGCTGCCTGGGATGAGTGGGATATGTATGGATGGGCACTCATCATTCTTTCCAGTAGCAGAGATGAGGTACAGGTGGCTTTTTTCCAGTGAAAGGAAGTGAGTAGCATGGGTATGTATTTCTACATGTATATTCTTAGCGGGGTGGCGAAAAAAAAGAAAGCTTTGTAAACGGGAAGCTGGATTGACAGGTGAAGTCTGTCTTTACTAGGATCTCTTGTCTTGGAGACGAAGTATTTCACTATCTCTTCCCCCCACTCTGAAGCAATTACTTTATATACCTTTTGCAGTGGTCAGAGATTGCTACAGAGTCTGCTGACAAAAGCTGCTTGTATTCATACCTACCAAAATAGGTCTGTAGTTGTTTTTAAAAATTTCTTTCCTTTTTTTTCTAAGAAACAAAAGGCCCTGTAGCTGGTGGGGAGGGTGGTAGCTACTTCCACAACAAAGGAAGAGTTTGATGTGAATGGATCTATTTCAAAACTGTAACACTGATTCATAGGTTTTTCTGGACACTGTAGGTACAGGTGTGCCCACAGACTTAATTTAATATACTGTGTTGCCATCTCTGTTGCTGGTACTGTGATTCAGTTCCCTCTGCTCTGCCCTCCCACTCCGGTCCCTGTATAAACAGCTATTACACTGAACACTTGATAACCTTTTTGTTAATCTAGGATGGATACAGCAGTACCCTGCCTAAATGTGTGGATTTATCACTTAGAGGTCCTGCTAGAAGAAGAGAAGTTCTGGATGCCCTGGTGCTTCCCTTAGTGGCCTTCCTCCTGAGCAGCTGGGCTTCAGAGTTCCCTGCTTCATGCAGCCTCTTGCTGGGGAGGAGCTGGAGACCTCGAGAGGATCTGTCATCTGCCCAAGGCTACTTGGCTGGAGTTGAAGGCTGCACTGTGCTTGCTCTGCAGCACACTCTTGCCTTCTCTCCCAGCTGTCTTAGGGTGTGTGTGTCAAATGAATATTTTGGTGTTAAAATACATTGTTTTAGGTGTTTTCTTGCAGTGAAGTAAGTGGGAGGCCTCTTTCACTTACGGCAAAATTAATCTTCGTTCTGGGCTCCTAGCATTAGATGCAACACTTGCATATGCCACCTAGTTTGCAAAAGGTGTTTGGATAAGTTGATTGATGGTTGTGCCATAACCTGATTTTAAGGATGACTTTTCAAAGTGGGACTCTACTTTAAATCAGTAGAAATAGAATCTTGGAGCGTTTCTACCATAGGCATGTTATCTAGGAACTCTGCCAGTTGTTTTGTTTTAGTTTTGGTTTTCTCCATGAAAAATGGAACCTCAAGCCAGTTGTTGCAATAGGAATTTTGTAAATAATGAGAAAATACAGTATTTCCTCTGAGTGTTCAGAGATAAAGTTACTTATCCTGGGTTTTGCTGTACAGAGGTAACTTGAAATAATTGCCAATGTTGGCTAACATTTCCTGTAAGCCTTCAGTGCTTTTAAATGTTGGATCTTGTTGGATTAATATTCTGTGATATAAATGAGTTGAAAAGTAGTTTCTGAAGGTATATGTTGATGAAAGTATATTTCATGAACAGGTGCTGATCTACTCGGCTTCTTATGAAACTGAGGATTAATTACTTCTAGACGAGACAGATAATTTTTCACAGTGTTTTAGATTCTGGGTAGCATGTGAGAATAAGGTTGCAGATTTAAAGATGACAACTAAAAGAAGCAAAACAGATCGTAAACTTCCCTTAAACCATTAAAGGTTCCCTTGTTTTTATTTTTACATCCAGTATATTAATTACTGTGTTGGAAATTTAAAGTGAGAATTCAGAATTTCATTAGTGTGGTAATATTAAACAGTTTAGAGAGGGTGTTCTCTCTTGTGCCTTATACTCAGCTACTTTATGCTGTGTTAACTGAAGAAAGGTATGCTCAATTGGGAAGTTGCATAATAAAGAGCTGGGAAGTGCTTTTGGCTTTTTAGTTGGTTGTTCTTTCTCTGAAGTTTTCTGCCTCTTCAGTCTAATTAGTCATTTCTCTGATGATAAAGCAGTCTTTTATAAGGCCTTCTTCATCTGGTTTTGCATAGTCCTGTGCTTGAGTGTCTAGGTAGATAGTTAAAAGAACTGTATTGAAAAGAATGAGGAAAGTCCCGTTTACGTTACTTGTGTCTTGAGTTTGGGAAGTTCAAGTGGCTGTAGAGTTGCTTTTCAGTGGAGCAGACGATTGTATACCAAAAGGAGCTTGTGAATGCCAAAAGGCTGCTGCTGCAGCTTCCATTTGCAGAGTTGACTTGCCTGTGCGTTGATGTAGCTGTGCAGACTAGATGTGGAAGCTGTTTTAATTGTGTCTGTTCTGATGTGAGGGCTTTGTCTTTGTTTCTTGGATAAAAAAAGGAAAGGAGCAAAACTGACTTCTTCTGTTGCCGTAACTTTTCATCTGCAAAGGAGAAAAGTAGCACCTTGTATTTCAGACTAATGTGTGCCATTATCCTGGATTGGGAAGTTACAGGTTATGCTGTCCAGAACTGGATTAATGACGTCTTGCATTTAATTGTATTCTGCTCAAAAAGCTTTTACGTGTTTTTATCTGCCTGTAAAGTTCCAGGAATGCAAAGAGCTGTTTAGCTTTCTGTAGGTGCAGCTGCAATCTGCCTTCACTCTGAGGTTATTGCCTGCAGTAAGTGTGTTGTTCCACTAACTGCCTCCTCCTGTTCCCAGTGACACCAAGCTGTGCTGCAGTGAGCTTCTGGGTATGTCAGTGTTTCTGAAAATGGCATGAATAAATATGGCCAAACTTACTTTTGGTATGTTTAGTGCTCCTTTTTTTAATGTTGGGGTGGAGGAGGAAAAAACCCGACTTTTTTGAATGAAGAGGCGTGCATGTTGTTTGTAGTACTGTAAGTCTGAGATTTTTGACAAGTCTTTCAAAGCATCAAACAGCAGCCTTTACTTCAAGAATATGTTCTTCTGTACTGAGGGGGCCAATTTTTGTGGCCTGAGGGGGAAACAAAACAGGTGACAAAATAATAAAAATCTGTAGATATAAGCAGATAAGGAACTTTTCTAAAGACAGTACATAGTTAATAGAAACCCATGTATCAAGTTTAGAACAAGTTTATTGGTAATCAAGAAATAGTAGACACACTTTCTTGTCCTTCTGTGCTCTTCCACCTATTTCTTTTTCTCTCTGTTCATGTGCAGCAGTGAACTCATAATCTACCAGGCATTTTCTGCATTGATCCTCTTAAAAAATTAGTATTAGCCTATATATGAGGCCGGCTAAAGAGGATTGAACACTGCTGCAAAATTAGTACCTGTTAGCCTCATTGCAAGGACACATAGGTTACCTGTCTCTTGCAAGAAGCTTGGTTGTGTGTTCCTCTGCAGGGTTGTGCCTGCTGAGTAGAGATGTAGGTGATGAAGCACAAAGTGTGGAAGTGAGAGGGAAATACATGGAATTAGCAGACTGGGAAATTGTGATGTCCTTAGTGCATCTGATTACTTAGCTGAGCTGAGAAACAGAAAAGGATATACAAAGCAGGGGAAGGTTTATGTAGATGGCCAGTTCTGCTGGGAAAGCAGGAAGGAGAGTAGAAACTTTTACAAACTTGGTTAGCTCTTTGCTGGTGTGCAACAAAGAGACCAAAGGTTGTCTGGAAGATAAAGCAGGTCTGACAGAACTGCAGCAAGGCGAGACAGAGTGGGGAGGCTGGTGTTCCCCTGTGCTTGAATAAAACCTCCAGGTCCACACAGATTTGCATGAATTGCAAATGGCAGAGTGGAGGACTTGGGGGGAAAAATGCATGAAATGTGATTATAGTTCTTGCTTTGTTCAAGTGTAGTTTTCAAGGGCAGGCTTTAACTGTATTTCTGAGTTCTCCTTCCCCCAATATAAAGCAGGCATTCTTCTTGCCCCAAATAATTGATTTTATAAGTATATGCTCAGTTGTGCTTGATTTTCTTTTTCTTTAATTAAACAAATGATGCTGTATGAACTTTGTCACTGAATATACAAAGAGATGCATGGAAATGTGCAGGCTTTTTGTTTTTTACAGAATGTCTTTGTTCTCATTTCCACTGAAAGAGGTAATGAGTTATGTTTGTGTGTTACTGGAAAAACAATGCAGAATATAGGGAAGAGACCTAGAGATGTGGAAGCTCTTGGATTTGTATATCTCACTGTGTAAATTTGATATGTTCTGGGGAGAATTAAGAAATAGAGACTTTTTAGAAAACAAAGTGCACATGGAATTTGTGTTAAATCAGGTCATTGAAGTTACGCTTGGCTTTAGTGATATCTGTTGTAATTAAACTAATAAGTCTGAAATACTTCAAAAGGAGCTATTTTTTGTATTGCTTAGCATTATATAGACTGGTCAAAGTTAGTGTGAGGACACAGTTAATTTGGTAATCTACCTATGTAAAATGCATTACTTTACCTTTTTGGTTTGCGGGTCCTTTCTTGTGACAATAGGAAAGTCTAAGCCAGCAATGCCTTGTAGTGCTTGGGACTCTCATGTGCACATGGGTAACACTGGTTTGTTTGCTAGACCTACAGTAACTTATAAGAATGGATGTCAATACAGCATTTTGCAGATACTCTTCTCTGTGATTTCACCTCATTTAGTAATACTTGAATTTATTCAGAAGACATTTGTTAAGTCAGATTTAAGAAATAAAATCCCAGTTGTTAATGCAAGCAGAACACTTGACTGGTGAAATGCGATGAGATTCCTCTCGCTTGTCTGAGGATGTGAGGAAGACAGAGTTTGTGGAAAAAGGGTCATTGGTCCCACTGATACAATGACAGGCTTTGGGACAATCAATATTCTCTCAACCTAATCTCATAAAATATTTATTGCGCTTCTCTCTGAGCCCCATCTTGAGTGTTCTCAGTAGACTTTCCGTTTCTTGCCAGACATGGTAGTGTGGGCCATGAGATATTGCTGTCTCTAAATCTGTACTTAATTTGAATGTGGTAAGAGTTGTCTGCAAAGCATTTAAAAACAGAGGAGTGGTCTACACCCAGGAGTTAATAATCAGGGCCCTGATCTTGCCAGCAGGTTTGTGTGGGTGGAGCATAGCTGAGATTGGGGATATGCATGCAGAAATTTACCTGTTGTACAGAGGCCCTGCACAGTCATACTATCCTGACCCCTCTCAAAAAACCACCAACAACAAAAACCCAAATTAAACAACCCCCCCGCCAAACCAACAAAACAATCCAACCAAAAAAACCCCACATACAAACCCCCCCTCCAAAACCAAAAACTCCCAGTAACAGTGCAGCAGTGCTTTAGTTGCATTAGGAGTCCAGACCAATGCTGTGCTCACAGCTTTTTTTTTTCTCTCACATATATTGGTTGTTTCTTTTCACAAAAAGTGCCTAAAATGGCCAGAGGCAAGAAATTATGCATTCCTGTTTCCTCTCAGCAATTGCATATAATTACTCAGGATTTGCCAGAGGTGCATATGTATGTGCACAGAGATCCCCATCTGTATGTGGCTGATGTGACCCTACCTGAAGGGTCCTTTTGTGGGAAAATTAGTCATCCATCAGAACTGTATGTGTAAAGAAAATAAGTACCTTTGATAGAATTAGTACCTCCACCAAGAAAGCAAAAAACCAAAAAAAAACCCTCTGCAAAACCATAAAAAGGTATCTGTATTTTGCTAAATAATAACAATTAAATGTTTCTTTATTGTTAAAATCTAGTCTTATTTAAATAAGAGAATGACTGCCTTTTGCTTCATTAAATTATTGGGATTGCTAAAAATCTGCAGCTAAATGCTTAGATGCTTGGCCCTGTGGAAATAAATTTACTGTTGAGTTGAATCTCAGCATCAGTGAAATTTATAAACGGCCTTGGAAGGTTGTCCTGATTATCTTCTAGGTAAGTGAGACATAGAATGTCATTTTCATTTCACTTCTTTTGTACTGGAATTAGTTATGAGAGATTGTATGATAAATATATGAGACAGACCTTTCAGTAGGCTTAAGAGCTTTTCCCTCTGCAATTTTCTCTCTCCAAGGAATTGAAAAATAAAAGAACTAACCTATATGTATACATTCCCTGTGTATGTTTAAAATATTTGACTAGCTCTTTTAATGAGGGTGAATACTATTGAAGTAGTTTCTTTCTTCAGATATGTAAGTAAATTAATTCCAAGTGTATGTTGAATCTTATCTTTTATGTGTCTAAGGGATTTTTTATTGCAATGTCAGGCTATGTGACACAAATCTATTTTATACAAACACATGGCTGCATAAATTAAATGTGTGCATTGGCTTGTGTGTATTAAGATGTTGATGAGACATTCTCAGACGGTTGAGTTTGCCTATTTGGAATTGATTTAAAATTAAAAAAGCGCATCTGTTTGCATTTGCCTTGAAATGGGCCTCCTATGTGCATAAATTGATTGTGCATCAAATGGTACATGCTGATATCCAGGAAATCCACTGAGGTTTATAAGAAGTTCTTTTTCCCTCTTTAGCACTGACAACCACCAGAGGTAAAAGTAACCATTATTCAGAGGCTGTCTTCTGTTCTCTAATTTAATTTTTGGCTTTTATGAGAGTTCAGTTCCTGTCACTGCATGTCTGCCTCTGTTTTTCCTCCTAGCTATGCCTTCATCTTCTGAAATAAGATGCAGACTTATTATATGTCAATTGCTTTGGAAAAAGAAATTTCTCAACTGATTATGAAATGATGGTCTTAATCAGGTGAAGCATCTGATGGCCTCTGCACCCTCTGGTTTCTGCTTAGTGTTTGCTGGGAAGGCTGTATACTTGGAAGATGAATTTGCTGTAGTGCGAAGGATGGTGCTGAAACAGGTCTAGGAACATGTCCTGGGAAATAGGCGAGTGCAGCAGAAAATCTGTAGAGCAGAAGTAGTGGCTGTTTGGTCTGTGGAAGGTGAATGGAGTCAGCTGTGTTAATTTCTATGCAATAAATGGGCTTTGAGAGTCAAAGGTGCTAATGTGACCCTGTCATTACATGGCACCCGACAGTGAAGGGAGCTTTGAGGTTCCCACAGAGAGATGTTGGCCTGCATATTTCCATGGCAACGGCCATCCCTTACACATTTATAACCTTAGATTAAAGATACAAAAAGGAGGGGGAAACCTTTTAAAAGTTACAAATGTAGAGCTCTAACTAGATCTTTCATTTTAACAATATCCCTTATTTACATTCCTTGCAGTGTGGAGATTTTATAAGGAACACAGCTGTCCTTTCCCCATTTGGTAGACTATGACATGACATTTGAGGGCAAATGTGATGTTCTGGAGATGGCTATCTGACTTTGATCACAGCTGCACTAACATCACTCCATCAATTTAGTTGCTATTTATTTACATTAGTGTATTTCATACCAAAATTGTACTTGAAGTTTGTTATGCAAGGAAATTTGTTACTCTCATAAAAGGGTTTGAGGAAAAAACCCCTAATTATCTGTTGAATAAGACTTATTTTCAAAGAGGAGGAACATGAGATACAGCATAAATCATAAGTTTCTTGATCAGTGTAGTGCTGATGCC
Organism: Atrichornis clamosus; assembly: GCA_013400975.1. NCBI lineage: Eukaryota > Metazoa > Chordata > Aves > Passeriformes > Menuridae > Atrichornis > Atrichornis clamosus. The sequence goes on from WBMZ01002282.1 coordinate 102,385, forward strand.
CATAAGCCTTGTGCTAGTGGGGAGAGCAGACTGTTCCTGCAAAAACCGAGGCTTGCTGTTGGCTTTCTGGCTATGTGGAAGGGCATGTTTATGCTTGGTACATCTTCCCATCTCTCCCTCCTTTACCTACCTCTGTGTTCTTGAAAATATTTTACATCATGCAATGGTGGCCTTGGTAGGAAGATCGTGAAAGGAGTGCTCTGTGTTCAGGTTAGCCATTCTCATTTGTAGTTCTCAGTTGCACCATGTTGCACTTCCTGGGAGTTTGTCACTACTGAAAAGCAACAGAATTTTTCTGCCAGTCACTTTTTCTTGAATCATCCTTGGTAAGAAATACTGTATTGCTTGTGGATTTTGCATTTATGGTAGCAAAATTTGAGCTGTAACATCAGAACTAGTGCAGTGGGACCTCTGCAGAGGGATGAAATAAAACTGTGTTTCTTCTGTACTTTTACTTTGGACAGCTAAACTGTCTTTTTGTTTTGGACTAATCAGTACTGACTCTTGGTGAGGCCAGCAGTGGCTGACCATGACTGTCATGGTGAGAGAAAAAACCAAATATTTCCTGAGACTGCATACAGAGTTTCTCCAGCATTTTGCCATTGTTTCCTTCAGAAGGAAGAGGTGTTTAGATCCTACTAAGCCTAGTGATTGTTAATTGATAGTTTAAATGAACAGGGTTGCCTGAGGTTGCCAAAACAGGGAGTTCTAGTGCTGCAGATGTATTGTTCCATTTGAATTGGAAAGGCTGAGCACGCTGTGTGGTTACTAGTAGCCTTGCGTGATTCTTCTGCCTTGACCATGAAGTGTCCTTCTTGCTGCTCTTGTACAAACCCTTAAAGTTCCTCAGGAACGTTTTTGGTACTGAAAGACCCAGTTGGTTACTGTGGAAAATGCATAGTGACTATGCAAACAGGACTGAAAGGCTCGTGATACCGCCATGTTTATAAGGATGTCCTCCATTATCAAAGAGAAAAGAAAAATAAAACTCTGAGGAAAAATTAAAAGATATTGCAAATGACTTTTTTTCATTGAGGTTAGCAGTGGCTATTAAAATTGTTATTAATCTGTGTAATTTTGTATTGGAAATGATTTTCAGTGGCTGTTGTGATATATTTCTGGTTGCTCTGTGAAATAAGATATAGCTGTTGTCTGCTTGGGATCTAAATAAAAGCAGAAAACAGAGGTCGTCGTAATGTCAGGACTGTATTTCAGATGGACTTGGTGGCATGGTTACAGTATTTCCATCCATTTTCATGAATCAGAAAGGTGAAATTTACCACTAGTCAGTGTGAATTGTTTTTTGTTTTTAATAGACATCAGATGAGGCATTGTTTTGGCAACTTTTGGTTTTAACCAGAGTTAAACAGATGCATTTTAAGGCCAAAGTAACTTTTGGATCAAGCTGCCTTGCCACCTGAACACAAGACGTTATGCACATGAATGCAGTTATACCCATGAAAAGTGTGATCATTTGTCTTCTGACAGAAGAGTGCTCTCAGTAGAACACCAAAGTCATAACCCCGTCTCTGAGGTTTTGTGCTAGTGGTTAGCACCAGAGAAGGAGGGTTGTACTTGTTTTTTTCAACTTCTGTGATGGTGCAGGAGAACATTCCCGTAACAGTTGTACTGTGCCAAGAATGGATTGGGGTAATGCTTGAGAGTAGAAAACATTGTTTGTTATCTGGTTTCTGTATCAATTACAGCTGGGATTCTAACCACTGTTTTAGGGTCCTGAAAACTTGTTTGCAAGCATTGTGAGGCTTCATGTTCTGTTCCACTAAGAGAGAGAACCAAGCAAAGTCCAGATAAATACCATTAATTGAAATTGCCTAAAAGGCAGATAGAGATGTGTAGAGGGGGGAACAAAGTGGTCAAAAATTAAGGATACTAAAAGCAGGTGTTGGAGTTTGAAGATGGGTACATAAAATGTAGGACAGATGCTGATGATCTGAACACATGCCACTGGTTGGAAAGGTGCTGTGGCAGCTCTGAACTTGTGTGTTCAATGTTTGGGCAGTCTTGGTGAAACAGTTCACTCAGATCCTGAAATGTCTGCCTAGATAAAGCTCTGTTGGAATAGATATGTGTCTAGAAGATAGTACCGTATTCCTTGTTCATAATTTTCACGGTTTTATATTGGCTTGTGAAAAATGTTGTAATGATCTCACTAGGAAGAGCAAGGTATATTTTTAATGTAGTGCTTATATTACAGCTAGTAGCACCATGAAAATGTTTGGTTAGATGTCCTTGCAGGATTGCTGCTGTGACTTCAAAACTGCTTCAGATGTGATCAAATGACTTCAGCAGGCTCTTTTGAGATCCTTCCTGAGGTGTTGAAAATCCTTTGTGATTGCATGAGTTCAAAACGTTCAAGCCTTGAGATTTAAGACCTTATAGACTTGAAAATTGTAAATGTAGCTGAGATTCTATATATGGTTACTCAGGCAACACACTATTAGTTTTTTTCTTTACACATTGCCCCCTGTGAATGTGTCTTCTGTTCACAGACAGAGGTACCTTTGGTTAGGGTTAAAAGTAATCAAATATTGACATAAAGCCATAAGCAGTTTTTATAGGACATACTGTTTAAAGCTGGCATATATTAAGATTCTTGTGGGAAGCAAGGAAAAAATGAAGTTTTATTGCTGAGATACTGACCATAATGATGCTTATCAATTTCAGCATTCAAAGAGGGAAAAATACAGTTTTGAGCCACTGTTTGTGTTGGCAAGACATTTTTTGAAAATGTATTGATGGAACTGTTGTGCTATTGTGAGCCAGAAGAATGTCTAGTGGGTACTGCTTGTACTGGAACAAACAACTTTAGTGTTTCCTGAATCATCCTGAGTATAGGAATGTGAAGGACAAAACTGTAATAAAAATGCATGATTGTTGCTTTTCACTCAAGAGAAAAGCTGTAGCTAAAATTAAATTTAATTTAAGTTCTTGACGTTTCATTTCCTTTAAGGCAGTTCATAAAATCGTAGTTGATATCTTGCTTTTAAAGACAAGTATATTACATGGGACTTAGAATTCGGGCTTAATTAAAATTAAAATCACTTTAGTCTAAATTTTAATATCAACCTGCTTAGAAATAGTTTTAATCTAAATTTTAGTCTCAAACTGCATAGATAGTTACTTGAGTAGAGTGAAGTTGGTTTAGTGGATTTTTAGTGTCTAGTATGTAGCTTGTGGAAATCAGGTTATATATGTAGCATTTCTAACACCTAGGACAAAGAAGTATTGTATATAAAGCTTCCTTTTTAGTTGCCTGAAATTCCTAATACTGTCATGTACAACAAATGTACACACATAGCTGTTTGTTCTCTTTGCACATTGGCACAGATTTTCCAGGCTCATCATGCTGAACTAGTAGTGGGATTCATGCCAAAGGGTTAAGTGTATAGAATAAGAGGCAAGGCATGCAATATCCAGAACAGCACCAGCAGTGTGATGATTGTCTTTTCTGGGGCTCTGTTGTGATTTGTCAAGTTTGTGTAACAATCCTTCAAAATCTTGTATTTATATTAGTACTTTGTGTACATGGATTTGTGGCAGAGGCAGAGAATGGGAGGGGGAAAGCTGTTAGCACTTCATAAAATGCACAGCAAGGCACAGAATTCATCAGAGGCTCTGCCTCAGCCCAGCTGTCAGCCAGCGGACTACTCATAGGAGTATAGTACTTGTGCTTGTTTTGGGATTGGACTTTGTGGCAGGTGGAAATTGAATTCAGTAAAACAGCTGAGTGTTTGCTGTGGCATTGGATTGTGGCATGTGTCTGGACTTTGGCTGTAACGCCCTGCTCAGCTCTTTGGCAGAAGGACAGTGATCTGGTCCAGAGCCTGAGGTCAGCTACTCAGGCTTTTACATCTCTGAGAGGTGTGTGGAACAGCCTAGCTCTGAAACTGCTAAAGGGGGAGAAACTGTGATAGAAGTGAGGATCAGTAATGAAGCTTAATGCTTCTTGTTGTGGCCATCTGCAGAGTTGAAAATGTGTTGGTGAGGTTTGCTCTGTGTTGTGTAATGGCTGTCTTTGTACTTAGGGGTCATGTAGATATGCATCATACAGGAATACATTGATTAATCAAGGAAGTGTTCTAGTGTGAACAGGAAACTGTTAAAAACCTGAGCTTTTTCTTAGTAATTCCCCTTCCCTGTCTAGCTTCTGTACGATGAAATAGTGGAGTTTATTTACTTCTGGGCTTGAATGCCTTAAGCATTTGAAAAAGCTTTCTTGTACTCAAGCTTTCTGTATCTGCTTGCATTGCTGCCATGTTTTTTTCAAGTTTCTCAACATGCTGTGATCGTTTTCAGGATGTGAAGCACTTCTTTCTTTTGGATCTCCCAAGGCAGAGATTACTTTCTCCAGTTTCAGAACTTCGCTTTAATTTTAATACCTAATTATATTTGTTTTTCAAAGTTTGTATGAAAAGGTTTACGGGTTTCTGTGTTACTGTGATGTGAGATGAAGCAAGAGCAGTTTAATCTTTTATAGTTGATGAAAGTGTAAGCTTTACAAAATATTCAGAGAAGAAAGCAATCTGAGATAATTTATAATTGACTTTTTGAGAGGTTATGGAAGTGATTATGAAGACTTCTAGAACTTTCATCCCAACAGTCAAGTAGACTGTTGTGCCTGGTAGAATCAAATTAGGTAGTTCCCTTTACATGGAGAAGAGGGACTTCCAGGTTGTGAAATGACAGTGTTCGTCACTTTCAATATTAATGAGTTCTGTTTTCTGCAAAAATCTGAAGACTCTAGGCTCAAGTGTAATTGATGGCTTTATGGTAGTGCCAGGACTGTCGTGTTCTGGTGGCATTCGAGTGCCCCAAACAGGCAGGTGTTTTAAGAGTTTGTGGTATCTGAACACCAGTGGGAGACATGATCACTACCTTGTGAAGTTGACAGCGTAGTTTGAAACAAGAAAGTGAGCCTCATGGAAGGAGGAGAAGCGGAATTTGGAAGATAATTTGAGTGGTCCTGCTCCTTTGAGCCAGTCAACTTTGCTTTTGCCTGTTTTGTCTGAAAATGATTTCCAGAAGTCTTTCTGCAGAAGAGGATCCCAAGTGTTTGGGGGAGGGAAAGGTGGCAGTAGCTTTTAGTTTATTGAATAAACTGCAAAATTAAAAGAGTGTGTGGCAGGAATATGAGCATCAGCCATGTGTCTGAGCTGTGTGGCACAGACTTCAAGATTGGATAGTTAGGAAGGGCGCAGAATTGGGAAGGATGGAAAACTGAATAAAAAGAATTACGGGATTTGAGTGTTCTCACAGAAAAGGTGATTTTGTGTCTCTTTCAGAAGGAGAACAGTAAGGTACATGTCTAGGTTTTCAAGTGAATGTGTCATGTACAAGGAAAAGTAGACTTACTCTGAAGAAATGCATCCATGCAATTTTTAGATGCTGATGTTTCATTGTGGAGTGAAACTATAGTGTGTGTTACTGATCTGATGAAAGCCGAAATTTGTATTATTCTGATTCACACATTACCTTCTTGGTATATGCACTGCAAGTATATTAAGAACACTTATGATCATGTTTTTTCTCTCTGTCTCTACAATTTGCTGAGAAATAGATAACTAGTTTTATTTTCTAAGGTATTTGTCCAGAGGTAAATTCATCACGTTTTGTAAATCTAGTAGAGTTTTACTGGTATCTTCCCTATGCCAGGGCATTAGAACTTGCAAACCTACTGCTGCTGGTTACCATGTTCACACTATGATAAAAATTTAAAGATAATGCAGTTGATTATTGCTTGTGGTTTTGTATCTAGGTATACCAAACATGTTAAGTTCATTGCTACAAATGGACTTTCTCTGAGGTTTGTATTCAGGCAGTAGTCATTGATCCTTCGCAGTAGCTTTATCTATAAGCTGAGTCCTAATAGGCAGCTGGTAACAGAAGTGGGTTTTTAGAGTGCAGCCTTATTGGAATATGGCTCTCATTACAGGAGCGCACCACATTTGAAGTCATTTTAGTTCTTGATGTTGCAGTAGTGCCTTGTGGAGATGGTGTGATTGCTCCAGGGAGAAGATGGAAATGCCTCACATCACTTGGCTGTCCTCCTGCTGATTAAGGAGTGACACTGTCCTAGATGCCTTTAGGAGGCAGGCAATTATTTTCAGATGGAGGGATGTTAACCAAGAACTGAAGCCTTATGGAGCAAAGGGTAAGCAGAGCTGTAGAGGGAGGAGGCCATTCCCAAAACAGGCAACATTTGTTTTTGCTGCTTTTTACTGTCTCTTTAAAAAGCTATTCCTGTTTACGTGGTGAAACATTTAGCACCTGTGAGCTGACTATGTGTGGAGCTAAGTGTTTTCTGTATCATGTTTTTATTTTTACACTTGCTTAAATGCTAAACAACCTAGTGCTAATTTGCATTCTGTTAGTGAGACCAGCACAGATGCTTTTTATTGCTACTGTTTTCAGATAGTATTAGGGGTCTTGTTTTGTTTTTGTTTTAATATTGATCCAAAATCTAGATTTAAGCAGCAAGGGGATTTATATTCAGCAGGCTGCTGCCATGTGGTCATTATTTTTGTGGCAGACTCATTATTTGATGACAAAATTCAGGGCATTGCCAACTGCTTAAGGCAACCTTTTGCTACGGGCCTTGTAATAGAGCTCTGAGAACAGTCATGCAGCTTGAGTTACAGGTAAGAAATTAATTTTTTAGATATTTTGTTAGGCAGAGTAAATTGAAAGCTCATTTAAAGACTCTTCTAGTAAATTAGTTGTTACAATCAGGAATAATTGAGTGACACCAGAAAAGTATTGTCTTAACTTGTAAAATGCTGTGATTTAGGCTCCAAATGAGAGAGGTTTGCATAGTGTTGTCACTGTTGACTGGCCAATACCATTACATCATAACTAACAATGAAGCTGTTTGAATTACTCAGCAAATTGAAATTTCTTAAACTAACTCTGAGTCATGTTGTGTCTATGGAGATTAATTGTAAATGTTATTGTGTTTATGTGTATGTTGTAGAGGGTTCTCTTTCTCTGACTAGTTTTCATCATTTTTGTATAAGCCTTAGTCCAGCTGGAGAGCATCCAGCATATGTAGGTGTAGTCCCGGAGCAGTACCTGAGTAAGTGTCTCAGTGTTGTCTAATATGACCTATTGGGAAGCTGTCTTTTTATTGTTGTTGTTGGTACATTGCTTATAGATGCTGTATGTTTTCTATTGCGATACAGCTTAGATGTGAAGAATTCAGGAAAAACACTGATGTGTATGTCGTGTAAATTGTAGCTGAACAGTCAGATGCTTTATTTACACACTAAGTGTGCAAAACTAGCTTAAATCTTGAGATTTATTTTGAAGACAGCAGGCTCTGACATGATTTATAGTAATGTATACAGAATAATCTGTGTTTACAAAAGTGAATGGCTGTTGAATATCAGTATTTTTTGCCCAAACACATACTAAAGTTACATGAATAAATGGGCCTGGGATGACAGGCACAGACCTCAGTTGTGCTTGTGCTCTGGAATGTATTATTGCTTTTTATGGTTATTGCTTCTAAATCATGCCAGTGCTTTTGCTTGTTTATTAAAACCTGTGGTATGTATTGCATAACTAGTATTTGCTTTTTCAGGTTTTGCGATTTCAAAATTTACTTGTACCTCGGTTATCAGCATTACTGAAGCTCACTTGAATAAATGAACAGAATGCACTCTACACAAACGCAAAATCTGTAGGGTGTTGTTTGCAAACATGTGCAAAACAAAACTGAAACCAAGAAAAACCCTGCCATTTAGAAGACATCAGGGTAATCTTTCATGCTTCTAAAAGTTGTCTTTTCCTTAATAACAAGAATCTTACTAAATATTGAAAGGATGCTATTACATTTTAATTAAATTGATGCTTTGTCTATTAAAAAAAAAGGAAAACAAAAGGGGGGTAAATCTGTGTGCACTTTGAGAAGCTAAGAATTTAAAGAGAAACTTACCTGGTGTTCATTTAACAAATACATTTTACTTTTTTAATATGTTGGAATGTTTCATTAGTTTAGTCAAGTTGTCAGTGAACCTATTAATTCCCAGTTAGGTTTTTTTTTTAATTTGGGCAGAAAAAGAGAACCAAAACTGCCACACTGACAGGAAAGTAGATTCAGAGAAATGAACATTTGTCACTAAGTTTTTTTATGGTGGTTGGGCATGCAGTGCTGTGTGAAGTTTGATGTCTTGAAATTCTTTTCCTTCCTTCTCCTGCTACAAAAAAGTAGATATATATTTATTTCTAGGGAGATCAGCAGATAGCAGGCTAAATAGAGCTGATGGTGTAGTGTGCAAAATCGGGAAGAATTTTACACTGAGACCATGGTACGCAAAAAGAATTGGGTACCTGTCTTGAGGACATCCATCTTTGTTGGGAAGGGAGTCTTTCCTGAAAAGTGTTGTGGCTGAGTAGGTGGTGTCCATAGATCAGTGTGCAGTGAGTGCTGGATGGGTGCAGGCAGGAGAGCAGAGTTTGGCCTGGTGGTGGTAAGTCCTTCAGAAAGAGCTTGCCACAGTAGGCTTTTCTTGGTTTGACTTTCAAGGCTGCTGGGAGATGATGATTGTTTTCGTGGGTGCAGGTGGTTTTTCTGTGTACTCAGGTGGAGTGATTTGAGAAGGTGGTCCCATCTGTAAGTGGGAGATGTATGTGATACATGTATGTGATTGCTTTTCTCCTGAATGGCTGCAACCTGGCACGTGGCATAACTTTCTTTGGGGAATGGTAAGCTGATGCTTCACTTCTGTGGCAGCTGTCGTTGGTGTTTTGCTCTCTTCATTTTCTGTCTGGGTATGTAGCTGTGTCTGCTTTTTCCTACTCCTTTCTCTCCTAAAAAAATTTTTTTTAACCTAATACATATAACTGGTGTCTTGCATAACCCTGTACAGCCTTGTTTATTGATGCATTTTGTCTTTGCTTTTGTCCCTATTGCTTATGTTATAATTAGCTTTCCCCTGAGCTCTGCAGGTACTGGCAGACAGTGGCAGAGGTGCCAGTGCTGTGGGGCGACTCAGGAGGTCCTCTGCTGAAATGGCAGCAGTGGCTGCTTCTGTGTGAGCCTCACTGGGGCTCCTGGCTACCTGCTGGTCATGATCTCTTCTCCAGCCTGCCTACAGGCTGCCTGCTCTGTGAATACAAGCACTGGAGTGAGCTGTTACAGAGCATTCACAGAGGGACACGCTGGGCTGCCCAAGGTGCAGCCCTAAACCACAGCAAGTGGAAATGAGTGTACTTCATGTGGAAGTTAGGTCCCTCTCCGCTGCTTCTCTCATTTTACACAAGTTACATTCTGCTGTTGTTTCTTTTCTTTTTTAGCCCCCAAACCCTTGAATTTACTAAGTAATTTTCATAATGCAATTTTTGTGTGCTGTAAATTACTGCATTTTCCTGGCAGAATTGTGCTGCTGTAAATGTCAGTTGAAGAAGTGTAGTTGCAGATTAGAAGTAGACGGTGTTCAGTTTCCTTTTTCATGATTCTGTCAAGAACAAAATGGTTAAAAAAATGAGAGGTTTCCGGTTACCATGTTTGTATCAGCTGACTGTGTGTTTTTCTTATTAATGAAATGTGGCTGAGTAGTTGGCATCTGCTGTGAGGGAGGGTGAATGGGAGAGGGAAATTATCAACGATCAGTTTTGTGACTTCGTTTTGTAGACCAGCTATTTAACATAGCACAGTAAAACTTAGCAATTTTGGCAATTCAGAATGATGCTGGCGGTTTCACATTGTTTTCTGTATGAACAAAGTAGCTGTGGCTGTTCTTATTGTTGCTGTTGGCCTTCATCACTGTAAAATAAGGTCCACAGAAACTACTGTGAAACTAATGATCTCTTTTGAAAAAATCACAAACGTTTGGGATTAGTGTGGCTGCTTCAGCAACATGACCAAGAACCAGACTTGGGGCTGTATCACAGCATGCCAGAGCAGAAGCCAGTGGTGCATGCTGGCTTCTGCAGTTAAAATGATTTGGAAAAATAGTGCTGACAGTCACCCCATTGCATTAGCTACCAGAGATGCAAACAATCAAGAGGTTTGGGGAGAGCTGCAGTGGCTGAATTGCCATGCTTTTGTTGGCCTCTGGGAAAGTGACAGTGTAACTAAGTGAAGAAGTTTGTTTTAAAAAGTAGTTTGTTCTTAAAAGTTTTAAGGGACTTTGAGTGATAGCCTCATGATCATAAATTAGGTTATGTGGACAATATAAATTTGCAGTTTGAATTTTACAACTGGGAAGAGTATTTTCAAAAAGCTGAATAAAGAGAGGTGCTTAAATTTGAAAGGCCAAAGAAAAATGAGCACATAGGCCAATTTTCATTAGTGTTTTGTCCTCTTATATTAAGTGTTGCTTTAAACTTTAAAGGCATCAGTCAATCAAAGAAGTTTGCACTTTCCTAAATTTGTCTAATAAATACAAGTGATTATGTCACTGTATTAATATGTATTATAGTACCTAACATATAATATATACTAATGTATTATTATAAGTAATTATAGTAATTACGTTATTAATCATGTAAATACAAGTTTTCTTGTCTGGAAATCTAGTGAAGGTCAGGATCCTGAAGGGCCCTGTTTGCTTGAAGTTCAGATGTTATTCTGAGGATGCATGAGAAACTTCGGGAAGCAAAAACAAGTTATACCTGTTTCTTTGATTTGAGAAGCTGCTAGTTACAAGCTCAGGAGTGTTTACTGTTCTTATTGTAGGATCTGCCTTGTTGATTTGGATTTGAGAGTGACAGAAGCAGATGAAATATTTCAGGAAGTAGTCAAGAACGGAGAGGGAAGACTGCTTAAGTTCAGTGCCAACTGGCTATGTTTTGTCCATCTTTCTAGGTGGTGGGAATGCATTACTTCCTGAAGGGATCACCCGTGCCTTCAGAGGCTCCAGGCATGCAAGGCTCCTGGGAAGGGGAGTATGTTCAACTCTGTGTCAAAGACTAGCACTTTGACACCAGCCAGTAGATCAATGACAGAGTTCCTCCAAACAATGTTGCTGCCATAGGCAAAACATGACATACTGCTGCTTTTCTTCTGCTCCACCCTTTCCCAGACAGCTTCAGATCCCATGTCAGGTTTTCGGAGTTTTCTAAGGTCTGACATGCATGTGGGATGAACAGTGTCTTGAGGCTGAAAGTTACTTTCCCATTTATTTGATTTTACAGTCTGTCGCTCTCCTGTTCTACAATGAGATTTTTCTTTACCTGGTATTTCTCATGAAGACTCTTAACTATTATATGCAATTTGGGGAGTTCCCTTTGCATTGCTGTCTGCTGATGTTCTGTCAGTGTACTTATGTTGTATTTTATATTGTGTTATAATTGCAGTTTATGAATGATACCTGCAGTGTGCTAGAGTTTATGTAGAAATTGAGAAGTAAATGGTGTAGCACAGTGTAAGCATGACATATGAAATAAATGTGTACTGAGACATTTCCTTTGCATTGGCATGAAATCTCTGAGTTAAGTATGTGAAAATACGCACAGAGAACATCTGTAATTATGCCATGCAAGATTGAAGGAGCTAATGCAGAGAACTACTGTTGAAGTGATTCATGGCAAATAAGAACAGACTTAGAGGAGTGTGTCTTTGTGGAGACTTTAAAAAAGTCTAGGTGGGATTTTTCAAAGCTATGTATACAGCCAAAGAGAAACTAGGAAAGTTTTTCCAAAATAATGTTCAGATGGGTCACTGATTAGAGCTTTGCTCTGTAATGGCTAGACATTATGTTTCCAAAGCACATATGTACTGATGCTAGGGTTTAGCTTCCAACTTGGCAATGGGTTGGACAGATTCATAATGGAAAAAATCAGTGCTGTAATGATGAATTTTAATTTTTTAGGTGTGGTATGAGTTTTTTTTTGTTTTGTGTTTTGTTTTGGTTTAAAGAAATGTATTCAAAACAGCCATAAGACTGATTTCTGCCTTGGTCTTTGTCTCTCTCAGAGGTACAAACATGAGGTTTTTCTGAGCACTGCGTGGGTTGGTGAGGTTGCTCTTTCGGAGGCAGCCACTCGCGTGACAGCAGGCTCCGGCAGTGGGTTTTGCCCTGAGAAGGGGCTGCGCTGCAGAGCTGTGCCTGATACTGCAGCAGCTCTGCTTTATCCTTTATTGCTTCTGCAGGTTTGTGGCCACGGCTGCATTGTAGAACTATGTAAAAAATGTAAAAGATAGGAAAAATCTTGGTAGAGCCGAGAAACCAGTTTTCTTGTAGCACCCCAAAATTAGAGCAGCTGGTATCCTGCCTACCCCTTCAGTGCCCCTTTCTCTTGCCTGAGACAAAGGGTGAGGGGATAGGGTGGTGAGCTCTAGCTTGTCTGAGGTGAAAAGTTAACCTGATGAAAAACATAATCCAGTGCTTCCCTGGAGAAAAGAAAATTAAGGCATTACCTTAGACCCTGACTAACACTGGACCTCTGGAATGACTGAATGAAATTCTGTACCAAGACCTGTCTACTGCTCTCATGTTCTCCATGTAGCAGATGGATCTCTCTCATTTTTTTTCTAATGATTGCATATCCCCCATGTCATTTCATTTCCAATTATTAATTACTCTTCTCTGTGAGAGCCTGCACATTTTATTGTGGATTGTCAGTTTCTGGCTGCTGGATCTTTTCAGTACCTTATTAAATGAATTACCGTGCTATTCAATACCACTTTTTTCTATAAGCATGATAAACTCTTAAGTTGGTTGCATATTGCTTAGGCTGTAGTAAGTGTTTGGCTTGTTTACCGTGGGCAAGTGGGTTGCTGTTGGAAGTGTTGATCTTTGTGTACAGAGAGGCATATAAAAGTCTATCATTTGTAGTTTTAAAATTCCAGAATATAGTTTTTCAAAAGTGGAGGCCTTCAAATACTGTAAAATGTGATTATAGGAAAGAAGTGACTGAGCAAAATCAGTGCTAAGTCTTGTTGGGATTTTTTTTCACCTGTTGATTTACTAAATGTTTTACATACAATGCTGAGTAGTTCACCATCTAAAAGCATAATTCTGGAACAATCAACCTCATTATTTGGTTTTAAGTAAATAAATAATTTTGCTGCTTTTACATTTCTATATGAGGATTGAAGAGGAGGATGAGTGATTGTTGTTGAATGTACTAGTTAAATATCCTAGGCTATTTACACTGTAACTAATATTAATGCTGATTAACTCTGGGAGTGAATTTGTTTTTACTTGGTGTGAATAGACAGCTCTAATAGTTGCATGCTATAGTAAGCATGAAAACAGTTTTAAATACAGATGGAGTTGGAATTTTTGAACCAGCAACTGCAGTAAAACTTGAGTTAAGTCTTGTTCAGTTGTGTGTTGGTAAGTGCTAAAAGCAACGTGTACCTTCAGCAAATTTAGCTATATCAGTATTAAATCCTACTTCTGTGAGCAAGAGGAGGGGGGTTATTTTAAAGAAAAAACAATCCCTTGAGGGAACAGCTGAGGCTTGGGGGAATGTTGTAGCTGACAGTGTATGTGGTGGTTGGAGTCATGGTTTGATTCCCCAGAAATGTGAGGTGGGGCAAGGGCTGCTTTGTGCATTGCCTATAGGTGTGCTTCGGCGGTGAAATGGGCTCAGCAGCTGGAGTCTTAATCCTGGGGCAGTAAGCTTTTATTCAGTTTTTCTGTAATATTTATTTTAGTATATGGAACAGTTGCTATTCCTGAATGCCCTTTTTGTTGTTTTTTTTGTTCTTGATGCATCTTTCTCAACTTGGAACCAACCTTGGTAAGTTCTTGAAAAGCTTTGTAGAGAAGTATGTACAAAACCTGTTTAGGAGGAGGAAGCCATTGCTAGCAGTTGTGTGAAACTGTTCATGCTGATGATGCTGACTTGCTATGAAAACATGCACTCCTGAATTTATACCCTTAACTTCATGATGCTGACATGCTTCAGTGGTGATTCTCATGAGTTGTATATATGCAGTTTCAAGCGTGCCCCTTTAAAGTAGTTGTTTGTGACATACAGGCTGTTTTTCAGCACAATTTACTTAGATGTTTACTTGAGTAGGTTTTTCTGTTGAAAAGAGTATTTCAGATATCCTACCTTAAGGTTTACAAAAGAGTTGCATCTAATAGCTCAGACTGAAGTGCTCAACCCTCCCCGCTTGCATACACTGCCCATGAAACATGTTAATCCCCTCCTGCCCTCCCCCCATTGAAGAAGCCTGATACATTTCCTTTTGCATTAGTTGGGCCTTCTGGGAAATACATGCAGAAATAAAAGACTTTTCTATAGCCCTTTCTCCCTCAGGAATGCAGCTTCTTGGATCTGGTCCACAAACTTGAAACTTGATTGAGAAGGGGGGAAGGGAGGATATCTATAATCCCGTGCACATGTTACTGAGAGAGTCCTAATTACAAACTGAGGTAAGGTATAGAAGCTCATAAGATCTCACAGTACTTTGCAAAAAAGGAACATGATTTTCTTTTTTTAAACTTGTCTGAGGTTTGTCTCCAAAGTGGGTGTTTAAAACTCCCTTGGTCTTGTGACCTTTGTTTGTCCTTCATTTTCATTAGCAGTGTCTACACAGACAGTCTCCATTGAAAAGGCTTATTTTGTTTACAAAGATTACTCAAACATGGTGATGGTTTCTCAACTACCAGTAGTACTCAAATATTCTACCTTACCTATAGCAAGAAGTGGGCTCCTTGCCTTGGGATAACTGTATGTGCATACTACTTACAAATGCATGATAACCCACAAGAAACATTACTGCAGGTTTTTGCATGGTATCACTGTATTGGTAATTGGTATCTGTAGTGTACCACAGGCAGAAGGGCCATGCTGAGATTGGTGTAGTGTCGGGATGTATAGGAATGCCTGCAGCTTGGGATGGCCTGGCTGTCACGTTAAAAAGGACCCTGAGCTATGAGTTGCCTGTGTATGTCAGTGGCTCTTGGGGCACATAGGTGCTGCACTTTTACAAGAAAGACCTTGTGAGGAGCTAACCTGCGGTTGCTTAGCTGTCTATGGTGGTGCGGTGGTGCTGCTAGGGTATAGAGTATGGAGTGGTGTGATGACTTGAGCACACAGCGTGTCCATGTCAGTGGGCATGTGACAGTGTCCATACTGTTCTCCTCCTGCCTAAAAGAAGTGTCAGTGTGACTTGAGGCATGTGAGGCATGAATGAAACCTCTTATGGGCAGGACAGTGTGGCTGTTCCCAACATACGCTTGCCTGTGCGTTCATCTTTACTGTGGGCAAAACCAAAGTTGCCTCTTTCTCCTCCATGATTATTTTTATTGTTTTAATGTAGCTTGAAAATTGCACAGTAAAACTCACTATTATGAATACATACGCAAATACCCAATGTCACCACTTGCTTATTAAGATTAACTCAAATGCTGCAGCTGTAGTGGTGCTTTATGTGCTTCACATGGTCATCGCATTCATGGAGGCTTGTGCCTCTCCATGTCGGTGCACCACTACCATTGCATATGCCAGAAAAGCCAGTCTGAGATACTTCTGTCAATTCCCACTGCCTCTCCTTGCTCTCATGCAGCTTCCTCAGAAGTGGTGGTGCAGCTACCTTAGAGGGCTGATGCTGTACCACATCAGTGCTGCTTGCTGATGGCGTGGCCCCACCAGTGACAAAGCAGCACCGCTGCAGGGCCAGGAGCTGCTTCAGCTGGTTTTGCTAGCAAGAGGAGTGTCAGTGAAACTGTGGTGTGATCTGTGCTGTGGTGAGCTGGAGCATAAAAATGGGCATCAATAAATTAGGGGTGAATCTGACTTGATTGAAGTGACAGTTTCTTTCAACTGACAAAAATACTTCTTAAGTGTTGGGTTTCTTTCACTTGTTATCTAGTGTGGAATTGTAGATCATGTTCTTTGGCAGCCACCAGAGAAGGGAATGATTTTAATTCCACACCTCTCCCTGAAGCAAGAGATTATGATCTGTGATGACGGGTTGTCAGGTTATCTCTTCTCCCCCAAGTTTTAGGTTGGAATTGCAGAGGATGGGGTGTTGGAGATCTGTTGCATGATGTCCTCTTCCTTTTGATGCCAGTGTCTTTGCTTTATGTTTCAATGATCTCTGCACCTTGACTTCTGCTATGGGTCAGTTTAATAATAGCATCTGGCATCCTAATGTCTCCAGCTGACAGTTTCTTAGAGCAGGCTGCATGTTTTGTTTTCTCTCTGATTTTAATTCAGGTTATTAGTTGATCTTGTTAGTGCAGGCACAGATTTTCACCATGTTGTTCACTCAATAGATGGCATCTCATTCAGTGGGCTGTCTTGATTTATGCCCAGACCTTCAATATAGAGGAAGGGCTCTCCATAAAGTATGCAGCAGTGGTGTGATCTGACTTGTAGGCTTTTGGGTACACTTTCGAACACTGACCCAGTGTGATTAATTACTTGGCTACTTATGAATTGGGGGATGTTTCCTGCATTTTTGTTTCTGTCAGTGGTTGGTGCTTTCCCTAAGATTTAATATGCTGCTTCCAACCTGTATTTTTAAATTACATTGAGCAAGTTTCTGATTTTAATATGGAGTACTCATTTAGTAATGACTTTGCAGGCTGTAGGCGGTAGTTTGCTACAAAACTGTTTTGCGTTAGCTCAACTATATGTGACAGATGCCATGAATGAAGTTTTCTGGTCCAGTCGACTTAACACTAGACTACTTACTAGGTAAGAAGGCTGAAAGCAGAAGTTTTTGTTTAATTTGAAAACTGTCAACTTTCTGTAGCTTGATACACTTTTCATAGAATCACACAGTACGTAAATATAGTGTATGGTTAGGTTTTTTTGGGGAGTATTGTTTACTTTTGAATGGTGAAAAAGTTCTAAGAAAAGTATTGGAAAACAGAGCTATTTAATAACAGGTCTTAATGTACTCCTTGATTTGATGTTTAGATTTTTTAATATGCAGGAATCTTTCTGTACCAAAACTTGCATCATAGAGACAGTATGGTGTGCAGCTTCTTTTTAATCATCTTCCTGAAAGCATGGTTGCTGTAGACATGATGAGTCTTCAATTTGTTGAGGGGTGCTTGGAGAATAAAATGTACTTAGTCATGCTGTATATGTTTATTTAGCACTTTAAACTCCTAATTTCCTGTATTGTTATTTCGGATAATACATTTGTCTGTGAAATAGGGTTTAGGCATGGGGAAGGTATCACTTCCTTTTACAAGGGGTACAGGGTTGTTTTGCACTCATGGGTTAGAAAAGTACATATCATCAGGGTTTCTTCAAAGCTAGAACTGGGTAAAAGTTTGGGGGAGTTTAGTGTTGGGGTTTTTTTTAATGTCTAGTTAAAATACAAATCATTTGACCATCAAATTCTAGGTGAAAAACTTGGGCAAGGGTTTCAAGGCATAAAGTAAGAACTGATTATAGTTGTCTTTGTATGTCTAACGAAAAGGGGGTTGACCCTTAATGTGAAACAAACGCATCAGTTGATGTGTTCAGCATGGATAAGATGCATTTTAAGGGTCTGATAAATCGATTGTGTGCTTTAGCATTGGACAAAGCCCCTCTTAAAAATAGTTAAACTGTCTGATATTGTGCCTTAAATTATTAATGGTAGATGATAGCTGTAGACATCCTGCCTTCTTCTGCGAGGTATTTCAATGTCTGTTGTGTAGGGACTCCCTGGCTGTTGCAGCAGTGTTGGCCAGCAGCTGGTGGTTTGGTGTGACCAGAGTCTTCTGGAGCGGCTGGAGGCTGACTGGGGATGTAAGATGTGAGTTAGGGATCCAGGGAGGCTGTGATCCAAAGTCTTCACCAAACAGAAATACAACTGGGCATCCATTTAGGAGGTATAGTTACTGCTGGGATGGCAGGCTCTTCAGTTTTTTGTCATCTGAAGATTATCAAGAGCATGGACTTAATTTTCTTTCTAAATTAGGCACGGAGTTATTTATCCTTCTTGTGTTTGATAGTGACTCATACCTTTAATATCTTGATGTTAATTTTTTTGTTCCCCCTTTCTTCTAAATATGTGGAGTCTGACATAGCAAGATCAGTTGTGGTGACAGCAGGGCTATTCTCCGAGGCTTTCATGCCCTTCTTGAAGGCATGGGTCAAGGACAGAGGACAAGAACAACGAGGAGCAGCCACCAGCCCTTCTCCACTTGCGGCGGGAGAGCCGGGCCTGTCCCGCACCAGCCTTTGGGAAGGGCTGCTAAAGCTAAGCAGGGCCAGGAAGAACCCACTCTGAAGGATGGGCGGGAAGTGCATTGTTTTACTCTCTCCTCGATTAATGATTGAGAAAGGTGCAATCCATAGCTCCTCTTGGCAGCACTACAAAAATGGCCTCTGTCTCTAGTAATTTATGCCTCTTAACCAGGTTTTTACACTCGGCATTTTCCATGGTGAGCACTGCCTCTGTCAGCTTCTTGCCTGGCTGTGTCCTGGTATGCCTGGCCACTCCCTTCCTGCCTCCCGGTTCCTGCCAGAGGGAGCAGCCTCTGAACCTCTGGGAAGCACCATCTTTTGCCTTCACTGTGGTTTTTGGGGGAACAGTGCTACGTGGCATGGTTTGGCTAGCATGGCAAATAGCTGAAATGGTGATTTGTGATTGTATGGGTCCAGACTGGCTTCTGATCTAGTGCCAGGGAGGGAGAGAAAACCAAACGCTCTGGCACAGGGCTTGCTCTGCTGGCCTTGGGAGATGGGACCAGGCCCACCACAACAGCTCTAGCGACCTGTGTCCCATCTAATGTTGGTAAAGAGCTGTGAATCACCTCTTTGTGTCTGTAGAAATTGGATTCCGCAAAAATGGCAGGTTTAACAACGAAGATGCCTTTTTGAAGTATTGTATTTGGTACCGGATGATGACCACTGGGCCTATCGTGACAGTTGACCTCTGTCACTTTTGAGTAGCGATGCTGTTTAATAAGGTTTTCAAATGTATATGCTGGGAGTATTCTTTGTTCAAACTCATGTGTTTTGTCTGAATGTTAACTTATGCCATCTGGGTCATCAGGTTTCTACGACTTCCAGAGCTTACTTACAACGCAGTACTGGATTGGAGATTTTATTTTCTTTTTCTGTTTTTGTGTTGCTGAGCTCTTTTCTGCAATCCTCTCAATTCTGTAGGTATCAGTTTTTAAAGTATTTTTGGCTGTTTTGTTGAAAAGCTTTGTCAAGCAGACATGGTAGCCACTACCTTAAATTTCTGTGGCCTCTGCTTTCCTGGTGCCCTAGAGTGTTGAATAGAGATGACATCAGTTACTTCCCGTGCAAGTCAAATTCTCAGCAAAAATGGGCCCCCAAACCAGCAGGCCAGCCAGTGGAAAACACAGGACCCTTTCTCTCACCATGCTTTCCCCACTGTTTTCCTCTGTGTGGTGGAGCAGGGTACTCATGTCTGGGAGGACAGGAGGTGGATGCAGTGGTGGCCAGACTGGCTGCAGGATTGGGGGAGGTAAAGCTGTGTTGAGGGGCCTGTGCAGCATTGGGCATCATGGTGTGAGGGAACTCTGTCATCTCTGGTGTTGCAGCTGGGCAGCCTTCCCCTCACCTTGCTGCCTCTTTGTACCCACCCTGTAACTGCTTTGCTCTCATCCATGTAATGTTCAAGCTCAGTTGAGAGCAAGATGTTGTGATTCTCATTGCCTGAAGAAGGTAAGTTCAGATGGTGTTTAATCTAAGTGGTTTCTGCTGAGTGATGAAGGCAGGAGGTTGGTTGGCTTGTAGTTGTTGCAAGGGGAAGAAGGAAATGGGTCAAAAGGTTTAATTTTGTTTCCATAATCCCATTTGTTTCCCTTTCTCTTGCAAACTTTTATGTAGATTTTAGCTGATGGGAATAAGGGGACGAAGGGGATTTTGTGTCTTCTAGCAGTGTAAGAATTAGACTCAGATTGAAGAGAAGTACATGTACTGATGGCATGGCCAAAGTTGTGCCATGAGAAAAATCTGTTCTAAGTGTTTAAGTAGTTTATCTCGTCCTTACTTACTCAGAAGGATTTCTACCTGATGCGGCTCCTTTACCTGGATGAAGTGGTGTAGCTACAGTGAGAAAGGAATCCAGAAATACTCTAAGGCTTATTTTTTGCTTCTTAACCCTAGGAGTGCTCTTTCTGTGCTGAACTGGCTGAAGTTGCACGACCAAGAAAGATCTTGGTGTACTGAAAAGTAGCTGATTTTAAAAGGGAAAAAAACCCCAAAACCAGCAAAACCAAAACAAATCCCAAGAAACAGCTTTACCTATGCCCATTATGTTGTAAAGAGTATTTGTGACTTACAGATTCTGGAGAGTAAATGCTTGCTGGAGGCTTCTCCTTGCAGTAACTCTAGAGCTACCTAAATTGAGTTGACACCAGAGGACTCCAGTGCTGACATCTCCCAGAGGCTCGTGGTCTCAGTCGTGACTTCTGGCTCTGAACCTGGCTGCTTTGAAAACATGAGGTTTTGGACAGACACTGTCTGACTGTCTCAAAATACAGTTTTAAAAGCCACTTCCAAGGATTCATTTGAAAGTCCGGAGCTTTATTGTGATATCTTAGCCATCGTGAATTGGTTTCTGTGTATGTTTTTAATCTGTGGTGCTTGTAGTGTGTATCAGTTTAGTGAAGCTTACAAAAGCTTAGTTTTAGTTGTCTTCCATTATTTTGTTTGCCTGTGAAGGAGTCCAGGATATTACCTGAGTCCTGGAGGGTTGATAAGTGGTAGAAAATGTTTACAGTGGCATAAATTCAAGAAGCACTACCTGTGTGACTTAGGAAAGAAAAGGTAATGGGCATAAATGGATAAATACAAATGATGAGGAAGAAAAAGTTTAGCTGACTCCTTAGGATAATGTCTGGAAGACCCTGATGCTTGGAAGCTGAGCAGGTATTTCAGAGCAGTAATAAAGCACACTTTTGTAAGTGAAAAGTGGTGATGGATTCTACCTCTGCAGGAGGCTGTATGTTGGGAACTGCTTTTCTGAGAGCAGGTTTTCACTTCAGCTGGCTTGTGGAGGGGTTTAGCAGCCTCTGTTATGCAGGAGGGCAAACCAGGTTTCAGTGACAGCATTGACTGTAAGCTGCATTGTTTTTTCCATCCATATCTTCCCTTCTGTAAACATTTGTAATGTAATAATTGTTCTTTGTGAGTTTGTTTCATTGCTTACAGGTTTCACCTGCTCTAATTCACAGCTGTTGTTACCTACCTGTGTGTTTTGACTTCATACATTGTTTCATCTGCATCCTAATTTATTTTCAGATATCTCTGCTTCTAAGAGATATATTGGTAGTTGAGAGAATTACATCTACTTTTCGGATTTCTTCTGATTGATTTTGAAGATAGAATTAAGGCATGTCTTCATAAACTTAAGGTCATAAAAAGTAATGAATTTTAAAACTTTGTTTAAAGTATTCATCTGTCATTTTCGCGAGATTATCGCTTACAGGCACTTAACATCAGCCAACTCAGTTCCATACTGTTAATTGAAAAACATCCTCTCCCTACACGAATTCCTAAATCATGTGGTCTCAGTACAGAACCTGACACTAACAGGCTGTGATAGAATAAATCACTGCCATTAGAGGCCCTTTACCTGTCTCAGCCTGTTATTTCATTGTATTCTGAGGTTTGTTTCTTCACTTGTTTCTGAAGCTTTGTATGTTCTTCCATTATTTTTTTCATCTCACGAAAATTGGAATGAAAGTACTTACTTTGCACTTTTCAGTTGATCCTCACATTGTGCCTGCTGTGATTGCTGTTTGTAGTTAGTGTGGTTGAAAAAAACATTGCAGTTCAGAAACAACATTGATTTTTGGTTTTAAATGTGTTGTATATATTCATACAACACTACCAGAAGTTCAAAATCCCTGTTATGTTCCTTTATGCAAGGAATTTTCTCCTTACCTTCTCCTTCTGGTGTTTTGCAACTTCTTATGTCATTTTTTTCCTGAAGAATAACTGCCATATCACAGATGTTTTGGAAGAAGTGCATATCTGATTTTTTTTTAGATGCTGATCTCCTATTCAGGTGTCAAAATGTAGTATTTTATTCGTAGGTTTGAAAAGTTGCAAAAGAGCAGTAATTATGGTGACCAGGGAGGAGGGAAGCAGAGTAAACTGTCCTTCCCAGGGAGGTTTTTTGTACTGTCTTTTCCAGCTAATGACAGTTAAGTGGAATGATGTTGGATTTAAAATCTGGTGTCTCTTACGAAAGGGTACTGTTCAGTGAAAAATTATAATAGGAAACTTCAGGGTTTTTTTTTGTTTTGTTTCTACTAAGTTTTCGTCTCTTCTTTCAGTGCAAGATCTTTCTTATTGTTGTGTTTGTTGAAGATAAGTGGAGCTACCTGCACAAGCTCAAGTCCTTGTTGACTGTACAACAGTCACCTTTTGTCCTCCGGTTGAATATGTAAAAGACTGACTAACAATGGTTTCGTTATGTGATGGCTCCTGAATGCTGTTGCCTGATGGGCAAGGAAGCGTCAGCTTTAATTAATGGACCGTCTGTTAGTACAGTTTGTTTGTTTGAATTGTGCTAGGAGGCCCATTGCTCAGTGATACACTAACCTACAGGAATATTTAGTTGTCTGCTTTGGAAACCTTTCAGACTGGTGTATGAATTGCAGCTTCAAAAATGCATTGATTGGCAGAAAATTTAGGCTTGTACCACTAGCTGTGAATTACGATTTATCTGTTTTGAAACTGTCCTTCTGAGTGGCAGACTGAGTACCCAGTTCTTCTGATAAGAAAGCAAGTGGATGCCATCACACTTAGGCAGAGCTGTAACCACTGACCTGGTTCTACTTCTCATCATGGCAGTAGTACCCGCTTAAATTGATTTAGTACCTGCAGTGCTTTCTCTTTGGGACCCCCTTACGTTTACATAAGGTAGTAATATCTTTTAAAACAAAGTTTCACATGCCATTGCATAGCAATGGTGCATAGCATGAAGAGTAAAGGTTAATTAAGTGCCTGTGTGTGAAGGTCTTAGTTGTATGTTAACTTTTCTTTGGCTGCTCTAAACTATCCTGGTTTACAGCTTTTGTACAAAGCGTTTTCTGTGTGCTGCAGCTGTCGTGACTATACTGTGTGTCGTGATCAGTCTGTCACTGTTCATTGATCTGAAGGGAGGTGGCCATTAATTACTCCTTTCACTACTGCTTCTCTAGCAGTTTTTCATTTAGAATGTTATGATGAGAATACCAGTCTCTTTGACAGAATAAGATGGAAGAAATGGTTTAAACATCTGTTTATTTCAAATTAGTTTACTTCCAAATGTTTCTACGAATAACTGTGTCTGTCAGATTGTTTGGTTTTTTGTTCTTTGCAGCAACCTTTGTTTGCTGCCTGAAATTGCATCAGGCTGAGGGCTGTGAGACTTCACATTAAAACTGTAATGCATTTTTGGTTTGTGTTTGCCATTGCCTTGGTTTTCTAAATGATCCTTTATGGTACATTTTCAGCCTTTAACATGTGACAAGTAAATTTTAAACATGCTGACAGTGCTTGTTCATATTTCTTTTGTGTTATCCAAGTAGTGAAACCAACTTGTAGTACAAATCACACTTCCTGAACTTTTAGTCAGTCATTTATCTGCTCTGTCTCACAGCACTCTTTTGGTGTTCTGCAGTAAGTTGAAAGACAAACTGGCTTCAGCATAGGTGACTTGTCTCTTTCTCTGTGTTTGTTTTTGGGTCCTGCTGCTGACCATGTGTGCTGGTCACAGACATCATTATATTCTCATAGTGATAAAGCATTACATCCCTGCCACAGTCTGCTAGTTGTCATCATCATGGGAACAGAAGAGGAGTGTGGGAGAGCTGCCATTCAGTGATTTTTTAATATATATATATATATATAGATTTTTTTTTTTTTTAATTATTTTTTTTTTTTTTTTTTTTT
>WBMZ01002284.1:0-10060 GCA_013400975.1 Atrichornis clamosus
CAGGGCTTGTTGTGATAGGACAAGTGATAATGGTTTTAAACTAAAAGGGGGTAGATTTTGACTAGTTACAAGAAAGAAATTTCTTACAGTGACGGGGGTAAAACACTGGAACACATTGCCCAGTGAGGTGGTAGATGCCCCATCCTGAAAACACTCAAGGTCAGGTTGGATGGGACTCTGAACTGCCTGATCCAGCTGAAGATGTCACATAGCCTTTAAAGGTCCCTTCCAGCCCAAACTATTCTATATTTCTAGAAGGAAGGGAGATATGACGGCATGACCTGCTTTGTGCTCCCTCAGGAATGTTGTGAATTGCTGAAAATACATAACCTTGTCAGGACTGAGACACTGCAGTTATCATATTTTATTGCTGATGTATCCCATCCTCATATATCACTGAAAGAAGAGATTTGCTGTCTGGGAGAAGTAAAAGTTGTGAAAAATGGGTGTAGATGATCCCTTAGCATGGTGATATTTACCCACCAGATCACTCTGAGTGGAGAAAAAATGTTCAGCCAGTGAATGGATCTTCAGTCTGCAGAGGATCTTATTGGGATTAATCTTTCAGCGATTCATCCCAACCTGTCAGTTTCTGGGTTTTGTTTCTCTGGTTGAATTTTGGGTTATAAACCCTTGCTGGGCACACCCTTTGCAAGTCATAACTCTGTTCTGATGGTGGGCCTGGCCCAATCTCTGGTGTCTGCACTGCAGCTTCACCCCTCCGTGGTAGTGTCTAGGGTGGATCGCAGACCTGGGCTGCAAGCCCTGGGAACAAGTGCCCACACAGGGCCTGGCACTGCCTGGGAAGCCTGCTCTGGGACACATCATCCTGTTTAGATCAGCATTTGCCACTGTGGCCAAATAGAGCTGGCTAGCTAATGGTACTCGTTTCCTGATTCATTTAATGCTTGCTTGACTACAACTACTTGTTCGGCAACTACGATGACATACCCAATATTCAAGTGAAAGTCCCAAGGCTTGTGGTACAGGCTTAATAGAAGGGCAACATTCAATCTTATTAACTCTATTCACATTAATTTGCCCCTTGGCAAAGACCTGCTGCCAGTCTGTCCAATTTATTTTGTGATTCAGGCATAATTTCCCACAAAGGGACACTTGAAATTTAAAAAAAAAGAAGGGCTATCAGACTCTGTGTGGGAGTAAAGAAGTGCTGGATGCACCTGCATGGTGTTCTTGCAGGTCAAATACAGATATTGCTGCAACCTCATCAGGTCATACAAGCCTTAAAAATGCATAGAGCAGCACATGTGAAGCACACTGGTGTGTACCCAAATTCAGAGCCCCTGACTGAGAGAATGACTTTTTAGGTATTTCTTTCAAGCTGTAATTTCAAGGGTGATTTCCCCTATTTCTTCTTTTATTTTAGTTAAATTTGTCTTCATTTCATTGTGACATATTTCATCATTGTTACAACAAAAGTAAATAATAGCATGGTTGCTATAATAATCACTATGTACGGATGATTAAAATAGAAAATATTATTCTACTCATTTCTTTTCACTAAGTTAATGAAGAGCCATTGAAGGTCTCAAATGCCACTTACTGTTTAAGACGCACTTTGTGATTGTGTCAGCTGCTTACTTGGCAGACAGTATAAAGAAATATGAGCTATATGTCCCGGTTATGGAACTGTAATAATACCTAGGTCATTGCATCATGGGGATCCTTTTCATCTAGGAATTGGTGTGAAAAGATTTTGCAAAATATTTTAGAACTAGAACTCTTTTTAAAAATTTGTCAATCACTTGATCTGCTCTTGAAAGTATGCATGGATTATAACTGGTGTATATGGATGAGCAGATAATCTAGGAAATATGTGTGTTTTCTAATTTAGACTGCTGCAGTTAGTGCTCAGTGTTGGTTATGATCTGCAAGGAAGATTGATGCTCAAATTGTCTAAATAGGCAACTAGAACTCTCCCTTTGTAAAGAGAGCTACAAAACTGTTCATCTTCCAGTGACTGAATGATACAAATATATATTATTCTTGAAGTACAGTTTTATATTTTAAGTAATTTGAGAACTTAGCTTGCAGTAGGACTTTGTGTCTTAATATATCTAAATATGGCAGTGTTGTGATATGACCCATGTTAAAACAGATGCAGTACAAATTGCTTCTTAGTTATATCTGTCAGAGAGTGAGCTATACGCTGTTTGACCTATCTCTGGTCTGTGCCTATTGGATTTGGCTGTGTGCTGCCTGGTATTCTCAAGCCCATACTTTCAACATTTGAGGTGGACTTACTAAATGATAAAATAAACTCAACACCTATCCCACCAAAAAAAAAAAATCTTGCATAGAAACACAATGCAAAAAATACTTTAAATCTTTTTTTTTCTTGTACAGGGAAAAACTTGCAGATTTTTTTTTTAAGTTGTCAGTCTGTATAAAAGCATAGGTATTTATACTTCATTTCTTGTTGTCTAGTCAAGCAGATTTTCCCCCCTTTCAAATTGCATTTACTATAGTAGGAAATTTGAAGAACCCTTTGTAGTTTAATTTGACATATTTTTTGTATATGCTGCACAAATTTATAATATGTGGCACTTAAAACGCACTAAAGGTCTCAGTCTTACCAAGTTTTGCTAGGCAAAGAAGGATGAACAAAATAATCTCATCACGAGTCTTTGGAAAAGCCAGTATTTATTCTTCCTTCCAAGTAGTGCATTTGTCTTGCCTCTGGCCTAAGTTCTCAATAAAATGTGAGATTTTGCATGGCAGTTGGTGTGAAGTTAGCAAGGTGCCTTATTTCTTGGCAAGTATTCTCGACAAGAGATTTGAATATAAAATTACACAGTTACTATCATTAGTTTAGAAAATTTGAAATGGTTTAATATTCAAGAAGAGCTTGGTCTCATTTTCCTTTTTTGAAGTGTAAAAATATGACAGCATAATTCAAGTTTGAAGAAAGATCAGGAGACATCTACTCCAACCGTCTGCTCAAAGTAGGATGAACTATGAGTTCAGGTGAAGTTGCTCAGGAATTTTTTCCAGTTGGTCTTGAAATCCTCCAAGAATGGAGACTGTGCAGGCTCACTGGGCAATTTGTTCCACGGCTTCACTGTTGAAGCAGTGAAAAAAACCTTTGTGTGATAAATAATCTGGCCTGCTCCTTTCAGTTTATGCCTGTTGTCTCCCAATCTCCTACCATGCACGTGTGAAGAGTTGGCTCCATCGTCTCAATAACTTCCTTGTAGGTATCAGGAGCTGCTGTCAGGTTTCACCAAAGCTGTCTCTTCTGAACAAGCCTAGCTCCCTCAGTCTGTCCTCATGAGGCAAGTGTCCCAGGCCTGACCATGTTGGTAGTTACCTTCTGGAATTGGTTGTTCATCAGTGTCTGTTGTGTATTGGAGGACCTAACACTGTGTGCCAATACAAAGTGCCAAGCAGAGAGAGGCTGTGGTCATGGGGTTCCTGTTCATGCAGCCCTGGATGCCACTGCCTGTCTTTGCTGCCAGGACCACTGCTGGCTTCTGGTCAGCTCATGCCTGCTCACACCCAAGGGCAGTCTTCTCAGAGCTGCTCCCCAGCCGTTCTTGTTGCAAGATTTATTCCTCCCCAGGTGAAGGGCTTTTCATTTGTCCTTGTTGAGTTTCATAAGGCTTCTGTCAGCTCTCTCCTTCAGCCTGCCTAGGTTGCCCTGAATGGCAGCTCTGCTGCCCTGAGTGGCAGCTCTGCTCCCAAGCACACCGATGGCTCCCACCATTTTGGAGTGAGCTGCAAACCTCACGGCACTGAGCTCTGCTACCTCCTCCGAGGCACTGATGAAAATGTTAACCACAGCAGGTCCCAGGACAGACACCTGCATCTAACCAGCCTCCTGGCAGAGGAGGTTAACCCATTAACCCAACCCTCTGAGCCCAAGCAGGCAGTAAATTTTGTGCCTGCATATGTTGTAACATCCTAACATGGACTCAGAAATATTATGGAAGATGTGTTGCAAACCTTAGTGAAGTAAAATGTGCCCACTTGTTTTTTCCTTGTTTGTCCTTTTACTTCACAAGTATTTGTATTGTTTACCTATTTTAAGTGCTGTTTGCTGACATTCTATGTCCCTGTTCTTTGGAAATTTTTGAATCAGCTCTTTTGACTGACTGGATCAGAATATCTTCTTCTAATGAGCAACCTTTCACTTTAGTTTTATTGATTTAAAATCAGAATGAGTGATAGTTGCCATTTAATAAAATAAGTAACGGACATTGTTATGAAAAGGAATACTAAAATTTCATAGTTTGTTCAATAAATAATGATTTGCTGTGCCAGACTCTCTTTCAGGCCTTTTAAAAATGCCTATTTCTATTAATTTTAAAGACAAATTATAATACAAATCAACAGACAGTTTTATTTGCATAGCAGTATCTTTCAAAAAGGTCATCCTTCACCTTCAGGCAGACTCTTTTTAGGCTGATTTTTAAATCTGTTCTTACAGATATCCTGTCCAGCTAAGTCCCGTTACACTAAAAATTTCTAAGTAATTGCGGTCCCTAAATTATCACAGTTTAGGGACCTGAATGTAATCTTTGCAGGTAAGAAACTCTGCTGTGTCTGTGTGCACATGCACAAAAACTTGCGTCTTTGAGACCAAACTACTGCGCAACCTAATTTCATTTCCCAGTATGGCAGACCCTGCAGGTCATGTTTCTGAAGCTGCCTGGGTACCAAAGGATTCATGCAAGCACTGAGATTGTTAAAAGTAGTTGTTTATCTATCTTCATCATACTTTACCTGTCTCAGGTTCAGTCATCTTAAGCATGTAGTCAAAGAGAGTGTCCTAGCTTCCCCCTACAATGCAGAGAGAGAGACAGATCCATCACACAATGAATTCTTCAATGCAATCCAGATACCTCCTGGACAGCTTGTGCTCTGTACAATTTTAGAATACATAGTGCTGCCATAATGAAATATTAATTTCTATTTTTGCCTGAATAACACAACTGAATCTACTTAATAATTTGATATTTAAGGCCTGACTAATCCAGTGATTGGAAGCATTTTTAAAATCATGTTTAAGAAATTTTTCAGCCTTGATTTTTATTGTCCTTATTTATTACAAAAGGCTGACCTCTAATTCTGAAAGACCTTTCAGACTCCTATTTGCATATAAAAGCAAAATGGAAAAAATAAAAAGCATTCATAAATTATGTTAAAACATATTTCTATATATATTGGAGGGGATCTTCCTTCTGTAGCATTTGTGCAGCAGTTTTCATGAGGATTGCTATCTAGTTGTCCTCTGCTATGTATGCAAGAAATCAGGAGCTTGGAGACTTTTCACATCAGTGGTGGACTTGAAAACAGAACATATGCACAAACTGCAGAACAGTGGCCCTGGCCAAAACCCACTCTGTTTCATCAGTTCAATTGCATTTTTCTTCATGCATTCAGATAATAAGGAAACACTGTATCCTAATTTCTTCATCCTGTTAGAAAAGAAATATGTATGAATCAAAGACTAAGACTCTATTAATGGTAAAAAGTGTGCTTAGACAGTTCAGAGGTAGTAAATGCAAATACTCCAGAGAAATATTTCACATTATAAGGAAATCTTTATGCATGTAGTAAAAGACTGCATAAACAGGCTCCTTTTTATTCTGGGTGGTAAATGGTAATGAATTTCTTATAGAAAGGTGTCTACCAGAAGCTATGCGACAGCATAAATTGGAGAAAGATTCTTGTTCGGGATTTGAGCTCATCAGAATACCCAGACTGTGGGCTCTGAGTCCGCAGCCGTTTTCCAGGGAGCAGCCCGCAAGGCTGGAAGGTGAAGAGGGCCCGCCTGTGCCAGCAGGCACTGCAGAGAGGCAGGTGAGTGCCCAGGTACCGCTGCGGTGAGCACAGCTTGAAGCAGCAGCGCTGGCCAGGCGGGTAGGAGACGAGGGGAGCGAGGTGGGGAAGCACTAATGGGTACCTGGAGGCACACTGCAATCAGGATGAGCAGCCAGTTCTCAGCTCCTCAGCTCTGTCACCTTT
This sequence comes from Atrichornis clamosus, assembly GCA_013400975.1. Taxonomy (NCBI): domain Eukaryota; kingdom Metazoa; phylum Chordata; class Aves; order Passeriformes; family Menuridae; genus Atrichornis; species Atrichornis clamosus. The sequence goes on from WBMZ01002284.1 coordinate 5,992, forward strand.
CGGCTTGAAAAGCTCTGGGAAAGAGATAAGTCAGTCGGTTAAACACAATAATTATATTCCTTCAAAAGCGAGTGAAAGTGGCACATGTTCAACACTGATCTCCTCCCCCCTTCTTGATTGTAACAGAAGATTTGGGCGGATTTCCTATTCGGAGGCAATCAGTGAATGTGGAGAGCGAGGGATGAAGGATGCCCTGGCTGACCTTCAGAAGAATTATTGTTTCTTTCACTCACAGCTTCCCCCCTCCCCACCCCATCTCCCTTGCACAAGGCTTGGGAGCTACAGAAGCTTTTTATGTAAAAACAGGTGCATAAGTGGAGCTCTCTGCTGTGGGGATGTAATTGGTTCAGGACAACAGTGCCCCTAATCAGACAGCTGCTTTTGTTGTCTTGCCCTTTTGTATGAGGGAATAGGAAAATAGCTATCACTATGTGTTTTAGTCAGGAAATATTCAGCAAATATTTGTCATGTAAAGTGTGTAGAATATTTCTTAAAATTATACATATATTTAACACTTTCTCCTCCTTTTCTGCTCCAAACTGCCAGGCTTTAAAGGATACAATTTAATTGTCAATGGCATTTTAATATAGTTACTTGCACTGGCTGTGCTCTATGCAAATAATTTATTTCATGGGAATTTATTGGGATTGAAAACATTTTTTCTTTCCCAAGAAGTGTTATAATTCCTAATTGACTGAAGCGTTGCCGATTTAGAAATGCGTTCAAAGAAACCAAGGCACAAGTCAAGGGTATAGGGGGATTAAAGTTACTGTCACTCTTATGCAAATATCTGTCACCCCACACAAGGCTCACAAATTAAAACTGAACTGCTGGTTTGCTGTTGCAGTCATGCTTTTGGAATAATCAGTGATGAATTCAACCGACACACCACAACTGTTTCCTAAAACCAGAGTATTATTCTTGTATAAAACGCCACATTTATATTGTTAGAGAAAATTTATATCCATTTCATTCTACATTCAGATCTTTAATGTTGCTAGATATGAACCAAGTGCCTTTCCTTGCCCTGAAGATGAGTTTTCTATTTGCAGCACCATGCTTGTCATTACAGATTAGTGCACCATTTAGAGGGAAAGGGAATAGATAGAATAGATAAAATATTTTGCATATGCATAATCAACACAATTGCAAATAAAGGCAAAAGTCTTGGGAGGCAAACACAGCTGTAATGCTAATGCTGAGTGAATAATTTTCTTGATGAATTTAGCCTCTGTGTCAGCTCACCAAATAACCTCAAACATATTGTAATTTCTGAAAAGTTGGTTATTCTTTAGAATTGCTGCACTGTTTTGTTTGGATTTTTTGTTTGTTTTATTTTTAACTCTTTGGATTGCATTCAATTTGTGATTATAAAATATTTGCTATCCAGCCTGCAGGCTTTATTAGCTAGTACTATCTATCGTATAAACATACCTCATTTCTCTTTACTGCTTGTAGTGGTGTAATTCCTTTAGGAATACAATTTGCAAACAGTTGGCCAATAGCAAAGAGTTAGAACTTTATTTGTAGCGGTTAATGGCATGTCCTAGAAACAGTTGCTTTCTCTGTAGAAGAGAAAATGTTAAAATTTATTTAAGATTTATGTAGTTTCTTAAGGAAAGCAAAAAGTTTCATTTTTTGCTTTAAAGGAAGCAAAAAATAAAATGATAGCATTCTTCCCATGGGACATATATATGCTTTGCTCACCACATTTTCATCTACTTAGTCTGGTTGGACTTGCCATTTTTCTGTGGAAGGGAATGTTCATTTATATCTAATGTTTATAATTTAATTTATAGGCAAATCGATAATGACCACAAGCATTTTAAGAAAAGATCTGTAAGAATTATCTATCTGAAAAGTCTTTCTGGTACAATACCAGCAGCTTCTTACCAAGGAATAAGGGAATAAACATTATTTCAGAGCAGTTATTGTCCATCCTGGAGTGATTAGGTGGTTGCTTGACATTTTGTGGAGAGAAATATTTACTTTAGTAGTAAGAAGTTTTATTTCACTTTCTTATTCTAGTTGTTGAAACATGCTGCAATGAATCGCATAAGGCAGTTCAGTGTTGACACAGACTGCCCAAAGATTTGGGGATATTTTCTGTGATTGTGTTCCAGTGGAGAGCAGACAGGTTATAACAAAAGCTATTCCACAAAGTATAAAGCTGTGAACCCTTTGAAGCATTTTCATGCAGAAATAAAATCTTGTGTTTTCAAAAATAGTAAATCAAAAATATGTCCTTGCAACCTGAAAAAAACTCAAGACAGTAAATGGACTTATATTTAGTTCATGCAATTTAAAACTTTTTAGATCTTTAAGCACCAAACAACTGCTTCTGCCTCTGCTTCTTCCAGTAGTATCTGTATTCTTGCATTTGCTTTTCCCTAAATCCATTAGTCAGGCACCACTCTGCAACAACCTCTGTACTGGATTTACATTCAGTTATTCTAAAATCAGCAAGTTATGCATACCAGATAAACCCCAAACTCTGTGTTTATCAGGGGCTCTGTACCAGTGGTAGGGTTGCAATCAAGCTCTGATAAATACAATATTGTTAATGGTTCTGATTGTGTAATGGTCACCCTCAGAGTACAGGAAAAGGAATGATTGCCCACAGCAAAACAGTGTGTGCAAAGATCTCATTGTGTGCCATTTTCTTTCATGATGTGTTTGATGACCAAGTCCAAAACCTTTCTAACTCCATAGCTGCTATTCAGGAACATGATTTGTTTAGATGTGGGGAAGGAAGGTCAGACTCATTTAACAGCACTGCACATTCCCCACCTGCGTCTTTGCTGTGTTTAGTGTACAGATCCTGGTTATCAAAAAATGTTTATTAAGGCCTGATTTGAGAAATTATCTGGATGCAGCTTTTATATGTCTTTGATGTGCATTGTGTTTTCAGGAATTATTAGAAGTAGATCAACCAAACGGATTCCTATGGCACCTGTAATTTTTGTTCTCCATTTTGCAGCTTGCTGTCACACCTACCCACAAGCATTCATCTCCAGTGGAGTAGGCAGTATTGCTCTTGATCCAGCAGTTCTCTGGGGTCTGAGGGTGTTGCTTGAAGTTAAAGCTGTTCCCTTATAGGAACAGCTTTAACTAACCAACTTTGTAATTTTTTAATTAACAGTACACCTAAGTAATGCATATTGGCTATTGTTATTCTTCTACATCATGAAGCAACAATTTACAAACTGGAACTACCTTTCTTTTCCCCTCTGAAAGTAATTACTAGCTACAAAGCTGTAATAAATCAGAGCACTTAAGGATGCCTCAAAGGAGCTTTAATGTTTGTAAAACCTTGTCAGTCAGGGTTTGGTTTTGGAAAAACTCCAAATGAACCAAAGTTTTTAATTTTGATTTTATTTGAACTTTCAGAGCAATGAAGTTGAGAAGGTTTGGCTTAAAGTTCCTTGTTGGACTTTTCTTTATTTTTTTAATACAGTTATCAGTGATATCTCAGATATCAGATACAGTAATTTAATTTCCAGACTGACAAACATTTAAACTGATATGAAGAAATGATGCATGTTCTATATGTTTTTTACATCTATTTATGTCTACTCAGACTACTTAGTCACTTACGTTAGTCTGTATTTGAGGATGGTTTGCCCCAAGCAGGGAGATAATGTGGAGAAGGAGATGCATTGTGCTGTGAGCAGTGTGGCAGAGCTAACGCCAGGCTCCGGCAGCCCAGGACTGGTGTGCTGGGAGCTGCAGACATTTCATGTGCTCACAGAGGTTACTCAAACATGGGCACCTCGACTCCTTGTGTTACAGTGGCAACTTTATTTTACATACCACAGATGTATTTCACACATGTGAACGATTTTACTGAAAGTGCCTTGAAGTACTTCTGCTAGAGGACACAAAATATCCTATAAGGGTGTGTAACAAGAAATCTATTGAAAGGAAAATCGACACAGAATATTGTCAAAGACTGTGCAGTCACAGTGATTTGGGCAAAGAAATGTGGCAACTCTCTTCCTGAGTCTTTAGTTGTATCTCAGTAGAACAGATTTTTTTTCTTAATAGGAAAGTCTTTTTTTTTTTCCTT